>VXCM01002327.1:27500-62311 GCA_014773175.1 Lucifuga dentata
AGCGGCTTCATAGATGGCAGACAGAAAAGGAAAAGGTCATGAGGAGGGGGAGGGGCATAGGAGAGGGANAAGGAGGGGGAGGGGTTTATGGGTAATGCAGACACCATGCAGACGTGGATTCTCCTAAATCGAGCGTCCTCGTGTCCTGGCATTCATGGTTGTCGTACTTTCGTGACGCGGCCGCACTTCAAATCCGGAACTTTCTCAGAGCACAAAGCTGCTCTGAACGCCTCCAAACAGGAAATCAAACAGAAGCAGCTTCCTGTTCAGTCACAACAAAACATGGAGGCACAGTAGAGTGTCGCTGCTGATTGGTGAAGACGAGGAGCTGGTGTTTCAGCTGAAAGATGAAAACGATGGTCACCACTGTTTGTTTTTTCTGTCTCTCTCTCTCTCCGTTCCTCCACGCAGTTTCCCTCGGCCAATCGGCGACGAAGGCGTGTTTTCGTCACAAAAACATCATCCATGTCATCTCATAAAAAACTGGATGTTTCAGCCGCAATTGAGTCACATTTTCCACACGCCCACAGTCACACCCACATCCACAGTCACACCCACATCCACAGTCAGGATAAACCAGACTCTCTCTCTCTCTGTGGCTCGTTCTTCAGATGGCCGATCAGCAGCTGAGCCGTTCAGACGTAAGTTTGTTCTCCTTCTTTATTGATCACTGATCAGGAGTTTTTGGTGGGTGTCTGGATGCTGAGGAGAGAGAGAGAGGGAGGGAGTGGTAGAGCGAGGTAAAGACATATTGAGGATAAAAAAAACAGCCAAAATTAAATATTTTATTTTGAAAAGACAGATTTTTCTTCAGTTCATCATTGAGCTCAATGTTGTTAAAATTGAACTGATTACAGATTAATGGCATTTTTATTTATTGATAATTGATAAATTTACTGTTAATCAGACAACTTTGTTGTCTGATTAAGCTTTTGGGTTTTTTTAAAAATCTAATTTATTTTCCTAAAACTAAAACTGTAACTTTAACTTTTATTCTCTGATCTGTTTTAACTTCAGTCTGTTTTCAGTTTCTTTGAAAGTTCTAATCTGCTTTAAGTTGTTAATATTAACATTTGACAACAATTAACTTATGAATGTTTTATAAGGTGTTTACATTAGAATTACTTGTAAACAAAAACAAGGAAAATAATCTTTTTCATTTTCATCCACAAACCAAACTTATTCTTATTATTTTAATCAGTTATGAACTTTAACTCCTCATTTAAACACTTTTTATGATGTCAAACTTGTTTGTTTGTTTACATGTTGTTTACAATCATTGCTTTTATACTTTTTGTTTGTCTCATATTTGACATCATAACAAACATCAAAGAAAACTGAAGCTAAACAACTGAAGCTAAACAAAATCTAAATAAACTCAAAGTTAAACTGCACAAAGATTCAGATAAAAAGTCAATTAAAATAAAATAACGTAAAAATGAACCTAAACTAAAATCTAAAACTAAAATAATCAAAATTAAACCAAAAACCAAATAAAATACAAACAAAAACCAAAGATTACATCAAACTAAAGTGTGGATTTTATATGAAGATTAACCAGGTCAGATTTCTGTCTGAGGACCTGAGTGAAGCCACTTATCTGTGCTCTGCTCTGATTGGCTGAAGGTATCCATTTCCTCCTAATGGACTCAACGCAGAAGCTAGCATTAGCCTGCGCACCCCACTCTGTCCTCCCATGGGAACAAAAACCATTAGACGGAGGAGGTTCCCCCAACACACACACACACACACACACACACACACACAGAGATATGATCAATATTTAATGTCCCTTGCTCAGTTTCAACAAACACAACATCTGAATGTGTTGAAGCTTGAAAGTATCAAATAAAATAAGCTTGTTGGGATAAATTAACATGATGCTGATTTTTCTGATTTCTCCTGAATGTAACATGGTCAAAGGTGTTTAAGCCTGATTTGTCCTCCATGTTTTACTGCTTGTTCTCCATGTCATCCCCTAAACCTTCAGATAATGACCTCTGACCCACAGCATGTTACTATGGAAACCTACTGGAGAGAAGTGAGGAGCATTGAGGAAGAGGAGGAGGAAGAGGAAGAGGAGGAGGAGGAGGAGAGAAGCAGTGTGGACGGTAAGGAGACACACACACGACACACTGCATACCTCTTGGCATTGACCTCGTGTTTCTCCTCTGCAGATGCAGAGCAAGAGGAGGCGTGGCTGATGGAGGCAGGGTTATCATCTTTAGTGACAGGCTTTCCATTGGGGGAGGGGCTAACGCCGGTGGAGGCGGTGCTGTCCACACTGACACGGAAACAAGCCGCCACGGTGAAGAAGAAGCTGGAGAACTATAACGAGACGCTAAAGAAAAGAAACAGGCAGCCAATCAGAGACGTCCGTGAGATCTTCACTGTGGTGGGAGGGGCATACACACACACACACACACACACACACACACTTTTCTTTTGTATAAATCATTTATAAAACACAAATGAGTAAAATTTTCTCTTCAGTTTTTGAGATTTAAAAATGTTTTCTGATATGAGAATAAAATATTCTTTTTTATTCAGAACTTTTCTACAATCCTTTTCTCACAGGTGTCAGTCTGAGGGTTACAGGTGTTACAGGTGTCAGTCTGAGGTGTTACAGGTGTCAGTCTGAGGGTTACAGGTGTTACAGGTGTCAGTCTGAGGGTAACAGGTGTTACAGGTGTCAGTCTGAGGCTTACAGGTGTTACAGGTGTCATTCTGAGGCTTACAGGTGTTACAGGTGTCAGTCTGAGGGTAACAGGTGTTACAGGTGTCAGTCTGAGGGTAACAGGTGTTACAGGTGTCATTCTGAGGCTTACAGGTGTTACAGGTGCCAGTCTGAGGGTAACAGGTGTTACAGGTGTCATTCTGAGGCTTACAGGTGTTACAGGTGTCAGTCTGAGGGTAACAGGTGTTACAGGTGTCAGTCTGAGGGTAACAGGTGTTACAGGTGTCATTCTGAGGCTTACAGGTGTTACAGGTGTCAGTCTGAGGGTAACAGGTGTTACAGGTGCTAGTCTGAGGGTAACAGGTGTTACAGGTGTCACTGAGGGTAACAGGTGTTACAGGTGTCAGTCTGTGGGTTACAGGTATTACAGGTGTCAGTCTGAGAGTAACAGGTGTTACAGGTGTCAGTCTGTGGGTTACAGGTATTACAGGTGTCAGTCTGAGAGTAACAGGTGTTACAGGCTCATAATTAGACTGAAATTTGCATAAATATTGTAAATAGCAAGAAACTTGGATCATGTGATTGTAAATGGATTTATGCAGGTGTGTAAATGTTGTAATTAAAATAAAACATCTAAATTCACCTGGTGACTGATTACAGAATACGTCACGTATGTTCAGAGAAATATGGAATCCTGTTAATTACATCCATGTAAACATCTTTCTCACATTATTGCCTTAATGACAGTACAAACGTGCTGACTGTTCCAGACGGATGACGACTCAGCAGAAAGAAGCTCCTCCCCTCCGTCTGACGGTGCTGAGTCAGCATCCAGAGGCCGATACCACACCACCACCAAAACCATCCGCCGCCATACGGCCAGAGGTGCCTGTCTGTCTGACTTACCTGTCTCTCTGTCTGCTTCAGGATTTGTTTGCTTGCCTGTCTCTTTTACCTGTCTGTCTTCCTGATTACAGACAGGTAAGCAGACATCTTACCTGTCTGTCTGTCAGCTGTCTCACTCTCGTGCTGGACAGCATCTTTCCAACAGGACTGAAACTATGAGCCATAAATAACTCACGGACAGGAAATTAGCTGAATATAAGTTTGATCGTTAAAATTGTTCTGCTCTTATATCTTTATATTTTTGTTTGTGTGATTTCAGTGCGACCACCTTTTCCAAACTTCCTTTTAGAGGATCAACTTCCTGAAAATACACCATCTCCAACGCACACACACACTTCAACACACACAGAGAGCCAGACGAGGCAAGCTGATTGGCTGGTGCGTGAGTCTCCATATTCAGAGGGCATTGCTGATCACAAACATGGCGGCACGTGTTGGGACTGTCTGCGTTTCCCTGGAGACAACAATGACCTGCTGGTGAGTTTGACCTCTGACCTACCACCCGCGCTGCTGTGAATCAGATCACATTTCTATCTGAATCAAACTTGACTAAATTCATGATTAATGAAACAGCTTCAATGTGATCAATCTGTTTGATCCCTTCCTTATGAGATATCCCGTACGTGTAAAGTCAGGAAAGATCAGTGTAATTAAAATCAAAATAATTTATCCTGATGAGCTCATAAAATTTCAGCAATCTGCTCTGACTTTGATAATCAGTGGATGCATCTTTCCACCAGAGGGCTGACATTAGCTCACATGTTAACGTGCTGACATTAGCTCACATGCTAATGTCATTTACAATTTGGCAGTTTGTTTCCTTGTTTCTACGCTGTTTAATGTATTTATTATTTTATTATATGTTATTATTATATGTTATGTGTTGTGTTCTTATTGCAATGTCTGCTGTAGAACAAGTTTTCCTACGAGGGATAATGAAGTGAAGTTGGTTTCATACAGCAGTTAGTTTGGTTTAATATTTCATATTCTATAGGGCGGACGTTTCCTCAGACAGCCATGTTTCAGTCATACCTGTTATGTTAAAAGAGGTAACCTGTTAACCTCTCTCTTTAAACCAGCCAGTTTAAAGAGAGATGAAGAATCTAGTGGCACCTAGTGGCCATTAGAGGAACTGCACTTCCACTCAGGAAAGTGACTGGCTGCTTTAGAGTGTGTGTGTGTGTGTGTGTGTTTGTGTGTAGTTCATACCTGTACCTCCAGGTCCTGGTCTTACCTTGGTGGATGATCTGTCCTCAGCTGACGTCACCCGGCTCGGCTTCATCTCCCACATTGAGCTGTCCACCTTCCTGAGTGGTCTGGGTATCCACATCAAACGGACCCGCCCACCACGCCGCCGCAGCCAGGGTGCGCTTCATGTTTACCTCACACTTTGAGCAAAATCCACATCCAGAATCCTTGTGGTCTTGGTCGGCTTTGATGTGAGCCAAAGGCTTACCTGAGAGAAGAAAGCGGTTTGATTGGATAGAGGGTTGGAGGGGCGGGTAGTTTTACTGGCTGCAGGTCTAGGTTGAGACGTTAACATGCTGTTAAAGAGTCAGTCCCAGCTTCAGGTGACACGTCTGTGGCTGCTAGTTTGGATCTGGTGGAGTTTGTGTGTTCTGCCCATGTCTGCGTGGGTTCCTCCAGGTGCTCCAGGCTCCTCCCACAGTCCAAATGTACAGGTGAACTGGAGTCACCAGGTGTAAACGAGTTTGTTTTTTGTGAACCCTGTAGACACTGGACATCTTATTTGTACAGGACTTGTGGAGGACTGAAGGACTTGGAGGAGAACCTGTGTGAAAATAGAGGACTTACAGAAGGACTTGTGGATGGATAAAGACTTGTAAGGGGTTACAGGACCTGAGAAGGACTAGAATACTTTGAGGACTTGTGGAGAGCTAATTATTTGTACAAGACTTGTGGAAGTTACAGGAATGTGGACGACTAGAGGACTTGTTGAAGGTACGAGTCAGGTTTATTTGTGTCGTCTCACATTACTTTACAGGCTGAGCTCAGGTGAGCTGCAGTTTACAAAGATTTAAACGGCCTAATGAAAGAAAAACTCAAGTCACATGACAGACATGACTTCACACCACAGAGTACTTTATACATGTTTGTCTCCCTGTCTGCCTATCTCTGTCTCTCTCTGCCTGTCTGTCTGCCTGCCTACCTGTCTGTCTTGCAGAGAGCGGTGTGATTGGCGTTCCTCTCTCTGTGCTTTTAGAGAATGACAGGAAGAAATTTCCTGGAATAAAAGTTCCTGTCGTTTTCCAGAAGGTGAAGGAAAATATTTAAGCTCCTCCCTCTTTCTTTCTTTTTCTGATACATAATGGAACCACCAGCACAAGTGTGTGTGCATGCATGTGTGTGTTTGTGTGTGTAGCTGTTGTGCATATTAGAGCAGACCGGCCTGCAGACTGAAGGGATTCTCAGGGTGCCTGGATCAGCTGCTAGACTGAAGGTAACACACACACACACACACACACACACACACACACGCGTGCACACACACACACACACACATGCGTGCATGCAAACGTTTGTTTGGTGGCTCCTTGGCCGTCTAAGAAACTTCTGGAACCTAAAATACCAAACAAATGTAAAAGAAACATTGAGACATTCATAAAAATATCACGCTAACGTCACGCTAACTCAGAGGTGTGATGACTGAAGCTCGTTCTTATAATAATCAGCGTATTGTTGTTGTCAGGTGAGTCTCAGGTAAACATGAAGATCAGCACGTTAATAATTCATCTGCTGTTAGAAACCAACACACTAAACCAGCAGAGGAACACACACTCTGATTTAAAGCTCCATGTTTAAAGATAAGAGAGATAAGAGATCCACACACTACCGGAGGCGCGCGTGTGTGTGTGTGTGTGTGTGTGTGTGTGTGTGTTAGATCAGATCAAAACTCTCCGTCTACATAAAGTCAATGAGTGTTTTGATCTGTTTTATGAATCACTTCCTGGCAGGTAAATCAGGAAACACTGTAGGAAAATGATAAAAGACGAGCTAACGGACATTTACGAACATGTTTACATGAAGATATTTGTCCTTATACATGTTAAGCTTTATTCTGTCTTCCTCTCTTTACCTACCTGTCTGTCTGTCTGTCTCTGCAGTACCTGCGTGCAGAGTTAGACAGGTGCTGTGGTGGGTTAGACTGGTCTGCAGTGAGACAGGTGGACGCCGCTGGCCTGTTGAAGCTTTTCATCAGAGAGCTGCCGACACCTGTGCTGACACACACACACCTGTCAACATACCACGCTGTGCTGGGTACACACACAAACACAGACCCACACACACAAGCTGTAGATAAAGGCTTACTTTGTCCTTCACAATAAAAGGACAAAAGTACATAATTCTATTCTCAAAGTTTTTCTCTGCTTCAGGAAGTAATAAATTTAAATTAACAGGATGTGTTGCCTCTCTCTCTCTCTCTCTCTCTCCAGGTATTTCCTCTCTCGTTCATCGGGTTCAGGCTCTTCACTTGTTGCTCTTGTTGCTCCCTGAGGTGAACAGAGACACACTGAAGGTAAAAACTCACCATCAGAACCTGTAAAACCATCAGCCTGCGTCAATGTTAACGGTACACCACAGGTACTGTCCACAGGATGGAAGCAGCCATCACAGGAAGTTAGTCTGAGATGTCCGTGTGTTTTTAAACACAGCAGGTAAACTAACTAACCAGGATGGGTCTATTTCTATGGTTACAGGCTCTGCTGGTCTTCCTAAGAAAGGTGGTCCTACATCAGGACCAGAACAGAATGTCTCTTTGGAACGTCTCCATGGTGATGGCACCTAACCTCTTCACCTGTCGTCACCATGGCAACAAGCACTCGGCCGCCAGCCAACAGGAGGAGATGGAGGAGGCGGTAGGCGGGGCTCAACTGGTCCAGCTGATGATAACACACCAAGACCTGCTGTGGACCGTGAGTCAGAGAGCCTGTTTATGGTCCATCATGATGATGACAGTGTAAGCACCTGAATAAAGCAGTCTGTGATGAGACAGGTGTGTCTTCTGCAGTCTCTTCTCGTCCTCCTGGATCCGTGAATCAGGAGCGGTTTAGGCACAATGTTTCCTGCTGCTAATCGTAGCGTTTCTTATCTGTCAGGATGAGGAAGACACACACACACACACACACACACACACAGGTAACCACATGAGGACAACGCTGTAAATGTTTGGCAGTTTGATGGTCGATATTGAAAGGTGAATCATATTTCTTGTTGGCAGTTAGCATTAGCACTGACAGGCAGCAGCATGTTTACTTTGACACGCTGTGGTCATCTCTGGGACATCACTTCCTGTTTTTGTGTCAGGTTCCCAGCTTCCTGCTGTCCCAGGTCAGACAGATGACCCAGGCATCCAATCAGAAACAGCCTAGCCTGCTGAAGACAAAAAGACGACTTCTGATGAGGAAAAGTGACAAGAATGAACAGAACCAGGTAAGAGAGACAGAGAGAGAGGGACAGGCAGAAAGACAGAGAGACATACAGAGACAGAGAGACAGACAGAGACAGATACAGAGAGAGACAGACAGACACAAAGAGAGACATACCACAGATCATCACCTGAAATTACTGTATTTTATGTGTTTCTATGTGTGTTTCTGTGTGTGTGTGTTCAGGTTACTGAGTTGCATGATGGTGTTATCAGGGTTCACGCTCCGTTACACACCAAGGTCTCCATGGCAATACAGCTTGATGGACAGACAAGAGCCAAAGATGTGACGGCTCGCTTCCAGTTAGAAAACAGGTAACACCAAATCCTAACATCAACTCTATCTTCAACCCTATCATCAACTCTATCAACTCTATCATCAACCCTAACATCAACTCTATCATCAACCCTATCATCAACTCTAACATCAACCCTATCATCAACTCTATCATCAACCCTAACATCAACTCTATCATCAATCCTATCATCAACTTTATCATCAACCCTAACATCAACTCTAACATCAACCCTAACCTCAACTCTATCATCAACCTAACATCAACCCTAACATCAACTCAATCATCAACCCTATCATCAACCCTAACATCAACTTTATCATCAACCCTAACATCAACTCTATCATCAATCTTATCAACTCTATCATCACCTCTAACATCAACCTTAACATCAACCCTAACATCAACCCTATCATCAACTCTATCATCAATCCTAACATCAACTCTATCATCAACCCTAACATCAACTTTATCATCAATCCTAACATCAACTCTATCATCAACCCTAACATCAACTCTAACATCAACCCTAACCTCAACTCTATCATCAACCTAACATCAACCCTAACATCAACTCAATCATCAACCCTATCATCAACCCTAACATCAACTTTATCATCAACCCTAACATCAACTCTATCATCAATCTTATCAACTCTATCATCACCTCTAACATCAACCTTAACATCAACCCTAACATCAACCCTATCATCAACTCTATCATCAATCCTAACATCAACTCTATCATCAACCCTAACATCAACTTTATCATCAATCCTAACATCAACTCTATCATCAACCCTAACATCAACTCTAACATCAACCCTAACCTCAACTCTATCATCAACCTAACATCAACTCAATCATCAATCCTATCATCAACCCTAACATCAACTTTATCATCAACCCTAACATCAACTCTAACATCAACCCTAACCTCAACTCTATCATCAACCTAACATCAACTCAATCATCAATCCTATCATCAACCCTAACATCAACTTTATCATCAACCCTAACATCAACTCTATCATCAATCTTATCAACTCTATCATCACCTCTAACATCAACCTTAACATCAACCCTAACATCAACTCTATCATCAACTCTATCATCAACCCTAACATCAACTCTATCATCAACCCTAACATCAACTTTATCAACCCTAACATCAACTCTATCATCAACCCTAACATCAACTCTATCAACCCTAACATCAACTCTATCATCACCTCTAACATCAAACTTAACATCAACCCTAACATCAACCCTATCATTAACCCTATCATCAACCTTAACATCAATCCTAACATCAACTCTAGAGTAGAGTTGTACTTTATTAATCTCCGAGCAGAGATGTCAGTGTTGCAGCAGCAATTACAAAAAACACAGAATGAAGTAAAGACACGACCCTGATACTACACTAAATACACCAGAAAAGAGTAAAACCTTAAAAGCAACATATTGCTATTAATGTGAAAATTGAATATAAAAAGTGCATTGTGTATTTCCACTCAGAAAAGGCGGAGTCTGCTCTCCTGACACGGAGAGGAGTCGCTGTAGGAATGTTAACATGCTAACACACATAAATACAGCATGCTAACATGCTAACACACATAAACACAGCCATGCAGAGGTAACGATCCTTTTACAGTGGAGCTGAACAACTTCTGACCTGTAGGGTGCATAGGGGGTGTGTATGTTGTGTCGGGGGTGTGTATGTTGTGTAGGGGGTGTGTATGTTGTGTAGAGGGTGTGTATGTTGTCCATTATGTTGAGCAGCTTGTGTAACATCTTTCTCCAGAGGCTGCAGAGCCTTCGTCAGCACAGAGCCAGCCTTCTTCATCAGTTTGTTCAGTTCCTCAGATCACGGCTCTGATGCTGCTCCAACAGACTGGTAGAAGATGTGCAGCATCTTGCTGCACACATTGAATGAGCTAAGCTTCCTCAAGGAGTAGAGTCTGCTCTGTCCTGCAGACAGCCTGTGTTACACTTCCAGTCCAGTCTGTTGTCCAGGTGAACGCCCAGGTGTAGCCCTTCACCACCTCCACCTCTTCCCCTGGGATGGAAATGGTGTTCAGCTTAGTCCTGGATCTCCTAAAATCCACAACCATCTCCTTCGTTTTGGCCACATTCAAGGTGAGGTGGTTGTTGCCACACCATGACACAAAGCGGTCTGCCTGTACTCGGTTTCCTGTCCGTCACTGACACACCCACCACTGCTAAATCATCAGAAAATTTCTGCAGATGAAAGGACTCCAAGCTGTATTTGAAGTCTGAGGTGTACAGGTGAAGAGGAGAGGTGAGAGTTCAGCCTGCAGAGCTCCTCTGCTGCTAACGAGCCGCTCAGACACACAAACAGTCTGTCAGGTAGTCAATGATCCAGGAGGTCGTGAAGGCATCCACCTGCACCTTTTCTCCTTCTCACACAACACTGTAGGCTGGATTATGTTAAAGGTGCTGCAGAAATCAAAGAACATGGTCCTAACAGTGCTTCCTGCTTTGTCCAGGTAAAAGAGGGCTCACTGAAGCAGGTAGATGATGGCATCTTCAACTCCAACTTTGGGGCGATAGCCAAACAGCAGTAGGTCCAGAGAGGTGCTCACCTGAGACCTCACCTCTAACATCTCGTTACCATGACGATGCTAATTAAATAACACAGCTCTTTATACAAGGTTAACCCGAAGTATTAGTAGTACAGTATTCAGCAAGTTAAACACATACATCTGTCTGTCTGTCTCTCTGTCAGCAGTCCTGCTCAGCGTTTATATGAAGTTGGAGGAAACATCGGTGAGGCTGTAGACTAAACTAACAAGACTAGTTATTGTTGCTAAAATGTCCAGTTGTTGTTCTGTAACCTGTCTGTCTGACTGTCTGTCTGTCTGTCTGTCTGTCTCAGGTGAGCGCCGTCTTCATCCAGACTGTGTGTTGTTGGAGGTTTACCGTGTTAACCCACACTGTGAGTGGGTGCTCAAACCCTGACACACGCACACACAAATACACACACACACACACACACACACAGGTCTGGGGTGTGCGGGGCATGTTCCCGTACACGTGTACACACGTACACTGTGGACTGACCACATGACCAGCCGAGTGTGCTGCTGGTTCAGTCTAAACTGGACTGAGCAGCTGCCTGCTGAGTTTAACACGTGGTAACGTGCACGCTCACGTGTACATTCAGGCTGTGACGTGTGTTAATACTGATTTACTTCTGTAGCATCAAGCTAACATATACTTATAAAGTAACATCATTTTTTCTTGCCAATAAGCTGATCAGTTTTTGTCATATTAAAACATTAGCGATACCTGTATCAGCTCATTATTCAGGTGTATCATGTATGTTTGAAAGGTGAGAAGTGGGCGGGGTCTTTATAAGAGTTTGGTCTTTATTTCTAATTCTGCTGTTTTATATTTGACCATATATTTTTTGTGATATGTTAATGTAAATGTAAATATGTGTTTGTTCTCATCATTATGACACAAAACTTCCTGTTTAACACTTTTTACACACACACACACACACACACACACACACCCATTTATTCACTCGCTCTGCAGAGATCACACGGTGATATTTGTGGAGGAATTTTCTAGTTTCTTTTCAAATGAACATTAAAGTGAAACATGAACATAATTTCCCATTTTACTGCTCTTTGTTCAGAATCAATTCAAATGTTTTCACATTGATTTTTGAAAGCTGTAAACTGGATTAAAAACTCACTGTGAAACTGATCATCACTGCTGTTTGTCCTCATGTCCACCAGGGGGCGCTGTTTACTGAGCACAGAATCATCTGAAATCACTTTTTACATGAAAATCAATAAAAACTATTGAAAATCCAAACAGATCAAAGTGTTTTTATGCACACAAAGACAATTACAGCCTGACAGGAGGAGGAGGAGGAGCCTTCCACAGACACCAGGAGTGTTTTTACATGATTCACTATCATTCTGAAGAATGCTCCTCTGCTGCTCCTCTGTCCTCCTTTGCTCCGAGTCACATATAAAAATAAACTGATGGAAGTTTGATCCAGTACTCCTTGCTGAGCCTCTTTGCTCCTTCACCTCCTCCTACAGAGGAGCACAGGTCAGGCAGACGCCATTCAGATGTGAGTCAATAACTCCTCTTATTCTCCAGCTGCTCCTCCTCATGTTAGGAGCAGCTCATGTTCTCCAGCTGCTGCTCCTCAGCAGCCATGGCGGCAGCCTGCAGTGTCTCCGTGTCGCTCTGCAGAGGATTCAGCTGCTTCCTCTCGCTGTGCATGTTGTTCTCATGACGCTTTAGATCCGATGCCTGTAACCATGACAACACACAAAACAGTTAACGTCAACAACAACAACAACCAGACAATCACACAAACATCAACACAACAACACAATGTTAACAGCAACAACACAGAAGTAATGTCAATGGTACATGTAGTACGTGTAGTATGTATGTACATGTAGTACGTGTGGTATGTGTGTACGTGTAGTACGTGTGTACGTGTGGTATGTGTGTACGTGTGGTACATGTGTACGTGTGATACGTGTGTACGTGTGGTACGTGTAGTACATGTGTACGTGTGGTACGTGTGTACATGTGGTACGTGTGGTACGTGTAGTACGTGTGTACGTGTGGTACGTGTGTACGTGTGGTACGTGTGGCGGTACCTTAGCAAAAGCTTTGGTGCAGGACGGACAGACGAATGGTTTTTCTCCTCTGTGTCTCCTCTCGTGATCTTTCAGGTGAGATTTGTGCTTAAATGCCTGGAGGACAGGTGAGAGACAGACAGGTGAGCAGTGCAGAGAGACAGCTGAACGAGCAGACAGACAGGTAAACAGACCTTGTCACACATCTGACAGGCGAACGGTCGCTCGTTGCTGTGGACTCGTTCATGTTTCTTTAAGTCTGGCGCTCGGATGAACGATTTCCCACAAACGTCACATCTGTACGGTTTAAAGCCGGTGTGGATCTTCAGGTGTTCTAACACACACACACACACACACACAGAGGTTAGGTTGTAACAGGACATCTGTGTGGGACGGCTGGAGCATGGCGTGCGTGTTACCTTTCAGGTGGGCATGCGTGGTGAAGGCTTTGCTGCAGATCTCGCAGGCGAATGGACGCTCCGCTGAATGAAGCTTCTCGTGTTTCCTGATGAAAGACAGACGTGTTACCATGACAACCTGTAAACCAACGGGCCGTCGGGAAGGCTGATCGGACGGGACATTGAGCGGACGCGTCTGTGCCGATGCTCGGCGATGAGACCTCCGTGCAGGTGAGCATACCTGAGCCTGCTCTCGTCCAGGAAGCTCTTCCCGCACACCTGGCAGGCCAGCTGCTCTCTGTGTCCGTACAGCAGGTACTCAAACTTCATGTCCGCCGTGGCCGTCGACCAGCCGGGGGGCTGCTCGTCCTTCACCTCCCCCATGCTGTCTGAAAACGTCAGCGTCTGAGTGGCATGATGCTCCGCCCCCAGCTCTTTAGGCTCCGCCTCCATATCTGTCACTTCATCCTGGTCGTAGCAGGTCACCTGATACGACCACAGTCAATCGTGATTCATGATAGATGTGTTTACCTGTCAGCTGTGTGTGTGTGTGTGTGTGTGTGTGTGTGTGTGTGTACCTTGTGTACATCGTCATTCGTCAGTTCTTTCAGGATAGCTTCCTGAACACGCAGCGCTGCACTGGGAGACTTGTCTAACTCCTGATTGGCCGACGCCTCCACAAGTTCGTCTGTGTTTGGCGGCTCGTCGTGCTCGCCCAGCACCTGCATAAGTAACAAGTAGTACTTTATTACATACCAAGTAACAGTAATATTTTTATAATTATATCAATAATGTGTGTGTGTATGTGTGTACCTCAGCGTCAGCAGCAAGCTGAGCGTCCGGCGGCAGCGCCATCTTTACGATGTCATAGGGAAACTTGTCCTTGTCCTCTGAGGATATGTCACGTTTCTGAGGACAGAAATCATCATCATCACCCAGAAACATGAACGAAAAAACAACAGGAAAACACAACAGGAAGAAACAACAGGAAAACACAACAGGGAGAAACAACAGGAAGAAACAACAGGAAGAAACAAGAGGAAAACACAACAGGAAAACACATCAGGAAGAAACAACAGGAAAACACAACAGGGAGAAACAACAGGAAAACACAACAGGAAGAAACAACAGGAAAACACAACAGGAAAACACACCAGGAAGAAACAACAGGAAAACACAACATGAAGAAACAACAGGAAGAAACGAGGAAAACACTTCAGGAAGAAACNAAACAACAGGAAAACACAACATGAAGAAACAACAGGAAGAAACGAGGAAAACACTTCAGGAAGAAACAACAGGAAAACACAATGGGAAGAAACAACAGGAAAACACAACAGGAAAACACAACAGGGAGAAACAACAGGAAAACACAACAGGAAGAAGAAAACACAACAGAAAAAAACAATAGGAAAACACAACAGGAAGAAACAACAGGAAAACACAACAGGGAGAAACAACAGGAAAACACAACAGGAAGAAACAACAGGAAAACACAACAGGAAAAAACAACAGGAAGAAACAACAGGAAAACACAACAGGAAGAAGAAAACACAACAGAAAAAAACAATAGGAAAACACAACAGGAAAAAAACAGGAAAACACAATAGGAAAAAGACGACACAGGAAAACACACAACAGGAAAAAACAACAGGAAAACAACAGGAAAACACAACAGGAAAAAACCACAGGAAAACACAACAGGAAAACACAACAGGAAAACACAAAAGGAAGAAACAACAGGAAAACACAACAGGAATAAACAACAGGAAAAAACAGCAGGAAAAGAGCAGGAAAACACAACAGGAAGAAACAACAGGAAAACACAACAGGAAGAAACAACAGGGAGAAACAACAGGAAAACACAACAGGAAGAAACAACAGGAAAACACAACATGAAGAAACAACAGGAAAACAACATGAAGAAACAACAGGAAAACAACATGAAGAAACAACAGGAAAACACAACAGGGAGAAACAACAGGAAAACACAACATGAAGAAACAACAGGAAAACAACATGAAGAAACAACAGGAAAACACAACAGGATGAAACAACAGGAAAACACAACAGGAAGAAACATCAGGAAAAAACAACACGTAAACAGGAAAACCCATATGGCAACTCAGAAAGACGACACGGGAAGCCAACAGGCTCCAACATCAGCAACACACACATTTAAAGGACCTTTCCAGTGGTTTTGCTTGTTTAATGTAAATACATATGACCTGGACACACGTTACTTCATGCCATGCCATAAAGCATGCCAGTTTTTGTGTTCATGTACTGAGATAATCTAATATTATGTGGATCATATTTACTGACCTCAAACATGCAAAACCACCGGTACGCTCCTTTAATGTCTAAAGAAGCTTCATATGATCAAAAACAAATTCAGTCAACGTGTCTGTCACACGTGTAGAATCAGCTGATCTGATCACAGCCTCAGAACATGACGTGTCATTTCATCATGGACAGGAAGTGTAGCTTAGTAACTGTATGATGTGTGTGAGTGTGTGAGACAGGCTCTATCAGCAGCGTTTCATGTCGTGTTTCACCTGTGAGCAGAGTTTGTCCAGGAAGCGGATTCCCAGGATCTGACCTGATGACATCATCAGGTTGACATCCCTCTTCTTGACAGAGATTTTGGCGGTGTACATGTAGTTCAGTACTTCCTCGAAAATATCAGAGCGGATAAAATCGATCTCTATGACCGAAGAGTTGTCCACCTACAGGAACAGAGACGCAGCTTACACAAAATACACAGTACGTGTGTATTTTTGGTGAGTACCATGTCGTTTTTTTTTTAAGTATTTGGAGGGTACGTGTGTATTTTTGGTGAGTATCTCATGTTTTTTTTTTTTTAGTGTATGTGGAAGGTACATGTGTATATTTGGCAAGTACCTCATGTTTTTTGAAGAGTTTTTTGAAGTAGTTGGAGCAGGCGGCGAGCACACAGCGATGAGCGCGAAACTTGACGTCCTCCACGACCACGGCAATGTCGCAGTGCTCGCCCTCCAGACGCTGCTCGTTCAGCAGCTTCAGGAAGATGCTCTTATGTTCATCATCAACATACTTCACTGTCTCCGCCATCTGAACACACGTGCATGTACACACGCGCGCACGCACACACACGCACAGTCTGTGGTGACGTCACATGAAACACTGAAGCAGCATACATGACAGAATGTTTATTATTTATCAGACACACTTTATTGATCGTTGTCATCAGCCAATCAGATGTCTCAGACTTTAGAATGTATTAAATTTAAGGACACGCCCACTTGAAACGGAGGAATGTCACGTGCATCAAACGGTAAAGATCTCTGACTTTGATGTCGTTTTACTTCCTGGAGTTGTGCAGGCAAGCAGCAGCTTAAGGTTCAGCTCAAAGGCTCGTGGCAGTGCGTGTGCGCGCGCACACGCACAAACACACTATCAGTGGTTTTACAGTTCACGTACCTCTACACNGTGCGTGTGCGCGCGCACACGCACAAACACACTATCAGTGGTTTTACAGTTCACGTACCTCTACACCTCGGGCACGCGCGCCGAAGCGTGTGCACGCTTTACATCTCGAACAGACCAGTCGTGACCGTATCGAGCTGCCGGACATGTCCCGTTGTCACGGGTAAACTCTACCGTTTCTGTCTGCTGCGGTATTCAACCGGACATGCCCCGGTTCTACCCGGACAAAACTGACGTCAACTGAAACCGGACAGATGCTCGCTAGCCTGTTGGACACAGTGGCTCCGAAGTTAACGTTAACCGGTGAGCGAGCAAACAGCTGATCATCAGATAACGACGCTCTGACGGTAAACCAGATGCGTTATAAAATAACGATTCAATGGCGTTTATTCTGTACCGTGAGAAGCTAACGGTGTGTTAGCTGTAGAGTTAGCATGTAAAGGAGCGGGGGACTAACATTAAACATCAGAAAACTTAACGGCAGATCGAACCATTTGATAATAAAACCCATTGATGATGATGATGAAGGTGTGTGTGTGGTTGTCTGGTGTTCGGTGTGGACGGTAAGAACCCACCGACAGTAAAACTCAGCCTGATAAACAGTCGGTTAGCTCGGTAAAATGGCGGTCAGCCGGAACCCGCAGCTAACCTGGTGTTTACCGGCTAACACGGCCCCGTTTTCTGCTGAAACCGCTGAAAGTGAACGGCACCGGGGGCGCAGTGAACGGGACGCGGGCTCACGAAGCCCCACCGTCCCCGGGACCGACACGCAGGCACGCGACCATCGGCGCCGCGGCCTCGCCAACACGAACGAGTCCGAGGCTCGAGCAGCCATGAACGTCCGCGGCTCGAGAGCGCGCAGCATCCCGCGGAAACGCTGCGGGGGATGATGGGAGCGCGGAGCGGCCGGGGCTCGGTGCCGTGAGCGGGTCTTACCGTGAGAGCAGCACGGTGTGTCCGCGGACCTGCAGCCGGTTAACAGTTTAGCGTGTTGTTGTTGTTGTTGTGAATGAGGACGAGCACAAAGCGGAAGCACGCACACACTGCGGGACCAAAGATCCTCTGAGTGACAGACACGCCACTCGCTGCACGCATGCGCTCTGAGTTTTGCGATCAGGCCTCGCAGAGAAGGCGCAAAGCTTCCGGTCACATGATGCCGCGTAACACCCGAGTCCAACATGATCACGTGCAATTCTGTATTGGTGCTGTTTTCATGTATGAACTTAAATTTAAATCTTTGTTTTACTTTTAATGTTTTATATTTTTGTCTCCAGTTTTTTCATCCATAAATTTTCAGTTATATTTACCATAAATATATATTCAGTTATATTTATCTTCCTTTTTACATCCTGAGAATTTGATTGGCTGATCTGAAGCTTCTTTACTCTTACAGGTGACAAATGAAAATCTTAAATCTGGTTACAGAATCATTAAAAAAATACTGAATCAAAATGTTCTGTGTTCTTCTCTGGGTCACGCCCCCATCACCTGTTTCAGCCAATCAGCTGCCAGCGTTTTGAGTTCTCCTGCTTGCAAATGCACAGACAGACAAGCAGACAGACAGGCAGGCAGGCAGACAGACAAGCAGACAGACAGGCTTTGCTCTGTGGGACCAAAAGAAGCGTTAGCGTTTTAATGTTTATGAGTTATGTGCTGCATCACGTGTATTTTATGTGTAACTGTGTCTGCGTGCTGATTGGTTCATAGAAAACGACTGTAAACCTTCATTTATAAATGGAGGAATGACTTTTTTACGCTGTGAGCGGCCATGTTGAAATAACCAGAATAATAAACTCAGCTTGGGAAAGCTTGTCTGACTTTTCGAGTCGGAATTCCAAGTTGAGGAGGCATTTCCTTTGACTTTTCCCAGTCAGAGGCAAGTTAGCGCAGCCTAATACCAGGGGTCAAAGGTCACCAGTGTAAAAATAATGACAAAGATAAAAGAAAATCAGAACTGGTCAGCAAATGATTCATGTAAAACATTAAAGCTCCTGAAGAGCAGACGTAAAAATAAACTGAACGGCTGGATGTTTTATTTTAATCTGATCATTTTAATCATTTTACAGTAACTTTACTGTATTTAATAAATTTATCAATTATCTGTAAAATAATCAGCCTCAGCGCTGAACCCGACACGACAAACAAGCAAAGTTTTAAAAGTCGGCTTATTAAAATGATTGAAAATCGGTTGTTGAGTTAAAATGTCAGATTTCATATTTATCAGCTGGGCTCCGGTTGGTGTAAAAACAGGTTTTAATTTTTGGCATCAATCATTGAACTATTTGCTGTAAACAAATCAGATTCCACCAACAGAGAGACGGAACGCCACCGCCACACGTCCGCGCAACGCTTCGATGCGACTTTGATAAAAAGTGAGAATAAGATTTCTGTCAGATTTAGACCTGATACCAGAAAATCACAAATAACTTCAACACAAAAAAATCACATCAACTGAAAAACTCACATTTTTATTATGAACATTAAATCGTAATAAAATGTTCTGAGAAAACAGATTCCCACTCTGACCTCTGACCTTTAGAGTAAGAGAAGAAACAGAATGTTTGACTTTAATCACTTTCATACGGAACTTTTCAACCAGATTTTCAGTTTGATGTTAAACTGATAATTGAACCTCTAACAATTATTTTATTGATTAATTGAATCTGAATGTGTTTAATAATTTTTTCATCACAAACTCCAAAATTAGTTTTCTCTCAACTAATTGATGACTCAATTAATCATCTGCTTAAACTGATTATTTTCATGATCAATTCATATCAATTACCAATTATAGATGTAAAAAACATTCTAGCGTCCAACAGAAGATCTAAAGTGATTTAACTTTTATTTTTAGGTAAAAACCTGAAGATATTTCACCATTTTCATCAATAAATGACTTATTGATTTATCACTGCAGCATATTTAAGATTAATACTGATAAGTTTTTGAAAAGACATTTATGATCCAGAATCAAACATCAGAATCCATTCGGCTGATTCGCTGCAGGGAAAAAGGAAGTGAACCCTCCAAAATAAAATCCACTGACATCCAGAATTCATAAAATTATCAATAAAACACAAAGAAAAGGATTAAAAACATGATTCTGTTTGATTGTCCAAACGTCCCTCAGCGTGAAGCTGCCATGTCTCTGAGCTTCAGTCCGTTAGTTACCTGTGCTGTGATGTCATCAGGCCTCCAGCTGCCATTGCTGCACCTGTGAGGCGTCGCAAATTGCCATGGAAACGTAACCTTTAGGCCCGATGGGCTGAACGATGGAGAGACACTGACCCACCGAGACCTGGTACACACGGTTTGACCTCTGCGGAGAGAGACGCAGTGAGAAGGTGTGTGTGTGTGTGTGTGTGAGTGTGAGTGTGTGTGTGTGAGTGAGAGTGTGTGTCTCACCCCCAGGCTCCACTGCTGTGACCCCCCTGAGCCGTGACACTTCATCAGCCTGGGGGGGTCAAAGGTCCTGACCTCTGATACATCTAGACACAGCAGACCTGCCAGGACCAGCTGACCCTCTTCATCATATGACCACTCCTACACATATGCACATGCACACACACACACACACACACACACACACACACACACTGACAGTCAGCTGAGNCACACACACACACACACACACACACACACACACACACTGACAGTCAGCTGAGGCGTTCTGACAGCAGCGCCACGCTGAGGTTTGTGATAATGATGCTGAGTGTTCACAGGAACATAGGAACATACGTGTGACACATTTCTGTGTGTGAATGTTAAATATTTGCTGCCCTCACATCTGATAGTGATGCTCTTGACATGTGGCAGGGAATGACCTCCATAGTGGCAGCAGATGCTCCGTGGCGCTAATGGTGGACCACAGCGCCGTGAAGTCCAGCCCAACCTGAACACGCGTGTTCTGAACGGCTGCACGAGCTGTCTGTAATCTCTCTTAAAGAGTCTTTGAGTTTGCTGCAGGTTTTCTGTCCAGTTTTTTGGTCGATTAGTTTGTGTTAAATATTAGTTTGTTCAATGTTTTTTAAGTTCTGAGTATTATTTAAAGGGTCATACCAGTGGTTTTGCATGTTTGAGCCCAGTAAATACTACTGATCCAACTCAGAGCTTCACAGAAGAAAATGTATGATTCCACCAGAGAAAATAGTCCCTGAGAGGACGACTTTTACCCAGAAAGTAAAACTCCATGACCTGTACATCTGAACGCGTCAGCAGGTGAAACACTGAATTTTAACGTGTTTGTATCATCACAACATTTGATTTAGAAAGATTAGAGGATTTGAAAAAAAAATAAATATGAAAAACTGAAATATGATTTTGTTTGTCAGCAACGGAATATGCATGTGGGCTCAAACATGCAAAATCACCGGTATGACCCTTTTAAAGAAAGAGTAAAATCACCGGTATGACCCTTTAAAGAAAGATGAAGAACATTAAAACTGTTTTAGTCATAAATCTTCTTATTCATGTTTCAGGTTAAAGTTTTGTTCATTTAACTTTTTGATTCAGTTAAATATTTTTTGTTAAAGTTGATAAAAATTCATATTAAATCATGAAATTACTGTCTGGTCATGTGATCAGGTCACCTGTTCTGGGTCTCTGGGGTCACATGGTCGTAGGATGACGGCTCCGCCCTTCTGACTGGCTCGGCCCTGAGCGACCAGGCAGTGCCCTGTTGCTAGGTTACGAAGCTGGAGGGGACGAAGAGGGAATGTTTTCATGTTTTTGTTTACATTAACGGGTTGGTCAAAGGTCACACAGGGGTCACATACCCGGCCCCTCTGCAGCACTTTGGGTCGTCTCAGCCCCTTGTTGATGAACAGTGGTTGCTGTGGCTGCTTGTTGCCGTTGGCGATGGTCTGCATCTCGGGGTAGATCGTGTCCAGGTACCAGCGAAATGAGTGACACTGCAGTCGCTTCCTCAACGCCACACGCTCGCTGATGTCGCCGTAACTCCGCTCACGCAGCTCTGGGCGCAGGGACAGATACTGCTCCTGATCAAGAGACGTGGGACAGGAAGTGACATCAGAAGGAGGTCTGCTCGTCGTTGGATTAGTAATCTGTGTGTGTGTGTGTGTGTGTGTGTGTGTGTGTGCGTACCTTGTACTCGTCCATCCAGACGTGTGCGAGCCGCAGGGAGTTGTGGGCCATGGTGTCCTGCCCCCATGGCGAGCCGTAGGGCCGCCTCTTCCTGAAAATGTGACCCACTCTGGAACACGGGATGATGAGCAGCTGACCGCCACACATCCAGATCTGACGGACACACAAACGTTCCGCAAAATTCCTGCTCAACTTTACAAAACCACTGAAAGACTTTTATTGTGAAAAACTTCTTGTCCATTTCTACACTTCAGCATTTGACAGGAAATACACGCTTAACACATGCATGTTCAACCTTCCTGATGCGTTAAACACAACAGTCCGAGCTCAGCCTCACCCGGAAGGAGATCTCCAGGTTTTCTCCGCCCCAGATGTCCATGCCGGCATCGTATTGGCCGAGCTCGTTAAAGTACTTCCTGTCCATGGCAAACAGACCGCCGGCCATGGTGGGAGACCTGGGAGACATGAAGAGGGTTTGGATCAAACGAGGTCAGAGGTCATAACGGCTCAGAACACGCTTCGCCGTATGATGACGAGCGAGAACACGGAGCAAAACCACAAGCTGCTGACAACGCCAAAAACAAACACACAAACAAAAACACACAAACAAACCATCTGAGCTTTAAACCGTTTCATGATTTAAAAAATACAAATGTAAACAGTTGAAAGGTCAGACGTCGTCGTTAACAGGAAGCGCTGAGCCCAACACGCTGACCACGCAGCAGCTCACCTGATTGGTCCAGACGCTCCGTCGGGCCCGTGGAGCTCGGCGGGGGGGANCCACGCAGCAGCTCACCTGATTGGTCCAGACGCTCCGTCGGGCCCGTGGAGCTCGGCGGGGGGGACGGGGTCCCACTTGAAGTGCAGGCCCCAGTTGAAGCCTCCTCTGACGATGGGGGACGGCGAGTAGGCCAGCGTGTCGGCGGAGATGATGTCGATGACGGGACAGACGACGGCGTGACGGTCCTTCTGCACGGGCGCCAGCAGAGGCTGCAGCCACGCCACGTTCACCTCACAGTGACTGTCCAGGAAGACCAGCACCTCACCTGGCCGCACGCACACACACACGCTTTAATACATACATCTAACATACAAACATAAAACATGTATAATACAAATATCTCTCATACACATGTACAAACACATCATTTATACAAACATGCATGTATCATACATTCATCATGTTTATTTGTTTTTAATTAATTGTTTTTTAATATAAATTTATATAAAATGTTATATAGGTTTTTTGTCCCGACATCATATAGACATGTCAGCAACATGTGAGGACATGTAGGGAACTCCGTTAGCATGGGAGAACGTACCGGTAGCATGTGAGGATGTAGCATGGGAGGATGTACCAGTAGTATGTGAGGACATAGCATGTGAGGACATACCGGTAGCATGTGAGGATGTAGCATGTGAGGACATACCGGTAGCATGTGAGGATGTAGCATGGGAGGATGTACCAGTAGCATGTGAGGACATAGCATGTGAGGACATACCGGTAACATGTGAGGATGTAGCATGTGAGGACGTACCAGTAGCATGTGAGGACGTAGCATGTGAGGACGTATCAGTTACATGTGAGGATGTAGCATGTGAGGACGTAGCATGTGAGGACGTACCAGTAGCATGTGAGGACGTAGCATGTGAGGACGTACCAGTAGCATGTGAGGACATAGCATGTGAGGACGTATCAGTTGCATGTGAGGATGTAGCATGTGAGGACGTAGCATGTGAGGACGTACCAGTTGCATGTGAGGATGTAGCATGTGAGGACGTACTGGTAGCATGTGAGGATGTAGCATGTGAGGATGTACCAGTAGCATGTGAGGCTCCTATCATGCGTCCTCTGATGAGTCCTTCTCTCCTCTGATTCCTGACCAGACGGACTTTCCCCTGCAGCTCGTCTCTGACGTAACGATCCAAGTCTTCCTTCAGGTCCTCTGAATCAAACGATGAGATAAAGGGTTAGGGGTCAGGGTTCGGGGGTCAGGGTTTCCTTTAAAGAGGCGTTACTACAGTATTTATTGATTTACATGTCAGGAAGTGATTCATAAAACACACTGACGCTAAAATAAAGACGAATTTCAGACTGATGCTAAATTTCATCAATATGAAATCTGATGTTTAAACTATTAATCTTACATCAGTGATCAATAACTTTGATAGATAAAAACCTCAGCTCATCAGTTTCTTTAAATGAAAAGTTTTGGTCACACACACACACACACACACACACACACACACACACACACACACGGTAGTTGTGGATCTCTGACATGGAGCTGTAAATCAGACTTTGCGTGTTGCTTTAACGTGTCGCTTCCTCTCCAACAGCAGATGAATCAGGATAAACATGAAGCAGTTCATTAACACGCTGATCTGCATGTTTACCTGAACACACCTGACAACGACGCTCTGATTAACCTATTTATGATAACATATTTATGATAACGTATTTACGCTAACTACACGCCGTCACGCTAAATCAACACCGTTGATTTAGCATGACGGCGTGTAGTTAGCGTGATATTTTCATGAATTTCTAATGGCTCCTGAGCTGCAGGTTGAGACATCATATGAGAAGAGCTGCACATTGCAGCCGCAGGTTGATCTGCAGGTTGATCACCTGTGACGTAGGTAGTATATTATCTCATCTAATTTATGAAAGGTAATTAATCCAAACTGAAATAATGGTGACGTGTCTGAGTTACCGAGCTCGCTGTAGTCGTCCACCAGGATGATCTCGTGCAGCAGGTACGATGGCGTTCGGTCCAGCACGCTGTGAACCGTCCTCAGCAGGGCGGAGAACGCCTCGTTAAAGAAACAGATCACTACGCTGGCAGAAGGTAGAGCCAGAGGATACACCTTATCCCTGCACCTGCACAGACAATCATCTGTCAGGAACTCATCATCACCTTCAGAAACGTCTCAGAACAGAAGAAAGTCTCACTGTGAGTCTCGCGTGTCCGGCAGGTCTCTATGGTAACCCAGTCTGTTAGAGATCAACACGTTAAAGGCATGACGATGGTAACCTGTATCTCTGACTTCCTGATCTGCCTCATTAAATATCATACCTAAGAAAAAGAGACAGACGCAGACAGAGAGAGATTAAAGTAAACTCAGGTCAAAGGTTAGTCCTGATTTTCTTCAAGTCACTTCTAACAAATGCAGCTTCTTGATGAAGCTCCACCCACCCATCTAAGCTCCTCCCTCACACTGTCATGATTGGTAAAAAAGTCTGAGTTTCTACATTTAGCAGTCAACAAAAACTGATGAGCTGAGAGACAAGTGATCATTATTCCTGTTTTCCTAGCAGCACCCAAATGCACCATAGGGACTCACCCATCTCAGGTGACAGCTCCACTCCCTTATTGGCCGGCTGCTCCCCTCGCCCTGCCTTCTGCTCAGCCTCGCCCTTGGTGACTGGCTGATTGTGCTGCCGTAGAGGGGTCCTGCCGCGGCCTGGCTCCGCCCCCAGAGA
This sequence comes from Lucifuga dentata, assembly GCA_014773175.1. Taxonomy (NCBI): domain Eukaryota; kingdom Metazoa; phylum Chordata; class Actinopteri; order Ophidiiformes; family Bythitidae; genus Lucifuga; species Lucifuga dentata. The sequence continues at coordinate 52,920 of VXCM01002327.1, forward strand.
GAAGTAGAGGAAGAGGAGGATGGACCAAGTCGCCGAGGTGACGAGGCAGCCGTAACAAAAGTACCTCAGCGTGAGACTGGCCATGATGGCCGAGCGAGCATTGCCTCACATTACAAGCACTGAGAGAGAGAGGAAGAGACAGAGAGTTTTCAGTGTTTAAATGCGAACAGCTGTAATCTTAACTCTGTCTTGGTTAAAGGTTCTGAGGTTCGACATGAGCAGCTGTCTGACTCTGAACTGAAACCCGTTTTTACAGGAAAGTTCATGTGCCGTCAGCTAATGACCATAAACGCCTGTTATGAGCTGATGTCAGCACCTTAAAAACAGCAACAGTAATGAAGAGTGGGGTCAAAGGTTAACCAGATGACATTTTATCAACGTGTTCATGGTTAAATCCATCAGATGTGTTAAATGGCTAGCGCATGTGACACGTTACGCTACACACTCATATGATTATGGTCATTCTAACGCCATGCATAATCTGAATTTGTACCTCTTTGCTACCACTACATTTTGGAACATGGCTGCAGGTTTTGCTTCACTTAGCCATGACAGCTTTGGTCGAGCAGTGTTCCCTGTTCATCCCAAACATGTTTTTGAGTTCAGAGGTCAAAGCATTTCTTTCCTGTTTTCAGCTCTATGAAACTGACGAAAGCTGTCAGAAAAACTCACCATACCAAACTCCATTCAGAAATGTCTCATTTTAAAGAAAAAAATTAAAAAAACACAAGTTTGATGACTCAGAATCACAACAATAACACAATTTTTAAATGTAAAAACACAGACATTTGTTTTTTCAGATAAACTAAAACAGTCATATTTACTCATAAGCAAAAAAAAAAAAAAACGCATTCAGACAGCTGATTCATCAACACATAAGCTGTAAATAAACAACTAAATTAGTTACATCAACACTCTGTAGGTAATCTTAATACCGAAAACAACGTTAAAGAACTCTGAATTTAAACGTAATGCATGTAAAATTTAGCAACAGTAAAATATTCTGCCAAACAGCGACACATTCGGGCTAAAGTCACCAGGTAACACGGTCACTCGCTACTGTGAAACACCGGTTATTCTGAAAAGCCTATCCGGTAATGGAACTCGCTCCGTGAACGTTATTCTGAGAGCTGCCGTGAACTGATCTAAGCAAATGTGTTTTTTGTTTTTTTTTTTGNTTTTGAACCTGGAGCGAAGCACCGCGGTCAGGTAAGTTAGCTTAGCCGCTCTGATTCAAAGTAGCCGCAGTGCTAGCACAGTTAGCCGCCGGAGCTAACAGCCACAACTCAGCAACACATGCAGCTTTGAACCGGCTAATTCTCACCGTCCTTGGCCGCGTTCGGTCCTCTGTCCGCTGCAGACATGCAGCTTTCCTCACGGAGCCATGTTCAAAACAAACCCTGCACATCCGGTCTCCACCTTTCACAGTATAACCATCTCTTCCTGCCACAGCTTTCAAAATAAAACTCCAACCTACAGCTAAAAAAAAACATACAGATTAGGGTCAGGGTTAGAGGTTAGAATTAGGATTAGACCTTTATGTTAACGTCTGAAGGTTCATCTCAGTCATCCAGGCAGCAGGATGAGTGGGAGAAACCTGCACATTAACAAGTTTCCACAGACACAGAGTCAGAGTCAGAAACAACCGGAAGTCCTCATCTGTCAGATGGTGTTCCATGGTGTTCCATGGTGCTTCATGGTGTTTCATGGTGGTTTCATGGTGGCTTCATGGTGCTTCATGGTGTTTAATGGTGGTTTCATGGTGGCTTCATGGTGCTTCATGGTGTTTAATGGTGGTTTCATGGTGGCTTCATGGTGTTCCATGGTGCTTCATGGTGTTTCATGGTGGTTTCATGGTGGCTTCATGATGTTCCATGGTGGCTTCATGGTGTTTCATGGTGTTTCATGGTGGTTCCATGGTGGCTTCATGGTGGTTTCTGATGGTTTTGTGGTCATCGAGTTGATTCAAAGAGTCGCTGAAGCGTTTCTAGTCTGTGAAGGTCCACATACTGAATCTTTCCAGAGCTTCAGGATGAGGTGTGGACCTGAAAACATCTAAGCTGCTGCTCCAAGAACAGTTTTCTAACAGGGGAAGAGGAGAAGAAGAGTCTGACCACATGACCAGACTGATCTAGCAGTTTTTGTTCTTCAGCTGACCACAGAAATCAATACTCTGTGTGTGTGTGTGTGTCACAGTGAAGTGATGGCCTGCAGAATATTGATGAAGAAGGAAAGCTAATTATTTTGGGGTGCTAAATCACTGGAAGCATGCGAACATGCACACACACACACAAACACACACGCACACGCACGCACGCACACACACACACACACACACACACAGCAGCACTTTAGGGATCACACCTGTTTATGGTTTTACACACACATTCAGCAGCTGTTACTTACTAAAATAAAAGCCAGAAAACAGTCAAAAATGGACATTTAATTTTTTTTTGTTGAAAGTACTGTCTCTGTGCTTTTCTAAATGTCTTTCTGATGCTTGTTCTTTGACCTAATTCTTTATTTTGTTCCTGTAAAAAAGCATCAGCATGCTGTTTTTCCCATTCATCATGCTGTACTTTTGTCTGAATTTACCTGCAGTCTGAAGCCGCTGTCTTCTGATTCTCTTCACTGCGTCCTGTAAAGACGATAGCAATAAACTTCAGTCTAAGTAAGACAAGATGCTGAGACTCCTCTTTTTCACACCTACAAGCTTATCCAACATCTATGTATATTTTTTTTGTTTTTCCTGAAAACATACCGACCAAAATGTCAGCACGACACAAACATGACAAAAAGATGACAGATTTACACTCTGGACTTCCAGAACATTCCAGGTCCATGAATGTATTTCCTTTAGGAGGTGCAGGGAGACTCCCTGATGATCCAACAGTCATTTAGATTCCAGGTCTTTAAAAAGAACATGAGTCCTAAAGCCTGGTGAGTCTTGAAGTGGTTCTGGAAATCCTTGATGAGTTTCCAGTTCCAGGTCTTTGGGGAAATTCCAGGGTCCCTTCAGTATTTTCAGGGAAGTGATCTACAGCGTCTGGAGGACGTTCTCAGTGACTTCTCCTCACATCACGTTTTCTCATTATTTATCGATTCTTTCATTTTTCAAAATCACAAATATTTATTTCCATGTCTGGAGTCTAAATTATACCTTTAATTTTGTAACCACACCAAACTGTCAGTTTTAGAAGTAAACTGTTAATCTTTGTCGTCATGGTTACACATGATGACAAGGATCTTCATGAATTCTCAGATACATGACAGAATGACTTCAGGTTTCACTGTGTGTGTGTGTGTTTGGCAGTTTATGGTCAGGACTGAAACCTCTGCAACACGACCTGCTGTGAAAAATCGATCTACATTATACATTAATACACACACACACACACACACACACACACACATATCTGCAGGGTTAATGTGTCATCATGCAGTCAGACAGGATGCCGGGTGGTTGGCTGGAATCTGCCTCATAAATCTACATTTAGATGTAGAAAAGCTTTATTGATCTGCAGCTTCTGATGGACTGACTGACATGTTACTGCCTGGGTGTGTGTGTGTGTGTGTGTGTGTGTGTATCAGTGTCTGACTACAGGAATGATGTAGGAGCCCTGAGGAGGTTCCAGGAGTTTAAGGTTCTTCTGTATGAACTCGTTTCCAGGTCAGCAGCAGCTTTACAGGCTGAAGTCATCCTTCAGGTTTTCAGCAGTTTTCAGGCTCCAGAGCCATTTTCCAGAATCATCTTCCTCATCTTCATCTTTTGTTTTCATTCATTTTGTCTTTCTCTCCTCCCTCTTTCACTTCCTGCTTCCTCCTCTTCTCTCTGCTCTGACAAAGGTTAACATTCTGTGTGTGTGTGTGTGTGTGTGTGTGTGTGTATCAGTGTCTGACTACAGGAATGATGTAGGAGCCCTGAGGAGGTTCCAGGAGTTTAAGGTTCTTCTGTATGAACTCGTTTCCAGGTCAGCAGCAGCTTTACAGGCTGAAGTCATCCTTCAGGTTTTCAGCAGTTTTCAGGCTCCAGAGCCATTTTCCAGAATCATCTTCCTCATCTTCATCTTTTGTTTTCATTCATTTTGTCTTTCTCTCCTCCCTCTTTCACTTCCTGCTTCCTCCTCTTCTCTCTGCTCTGACAAAGGTTAACATTCTGTGTGTGTGTGTGTGTGTGTGTGTGTGTGTGTGTNAAATCAGCAGTAAGTGGTGTGTGTTTCTAGACTGAGACGATCAGCTGCCTTCAGCCGATCAATACAGAGATCAATACTGCAATGGAGGGAAGGATGGATCTAACAGCTCATAAACTATGTGTGTGTGTGTGTGTGTGTGTGTGTGACCAGGATGTGAACCCACATCTGGAGAAACACACAGACACCAAAGTGTCTCCAAGAACCAGAAGAACTTCCACAGCTTCAGCACACAGAGTCTCCAGACGTTCTTAAACGGTTCCAGGGAACGTTGAGGAGGTCTCAGTGTTCTAAAGGAACCGTTCCTGAACCGTGTTAGCAGTGTGGCAGGACGCGTTATCCTGCTGAAAGAGGACGCCGCCATCAGGGAATACCGCAGCATGACGTGGTCTGCAGCCATGTTTAGGTGCTACATGTCAAAGTAACATCACATGATCCAGGACCCAAGGTTTCCCAGCAGAACACGGCCCAGATCATCACCCTGCCTCCGCCGCTCGCCTTCTTCCCATAATGCACCTGGTGCATCTCTTTCCCAGGTAAACCACGCACATGCACCCGGCCGTCACGTGATGTCAGAGAAAACCTGATCCATCAGACCAGGACACCTTCTTCCATCGCTCCATGTCCAGTTCTGACGCTCACCTGTCCATTGTAGGCGCTTTGGGCGGTGGACAGGTCAGCACGGCGCTCTGAGCGTCTGCGGCTACGCAGCCATACACAGCACGCCGCCATGCTGTGTGTTCTGACACCTGTCAATCATAGCAGCAGCCATTTTGACTGCTGTGCTGTGGGGTCGGACCAGATGGGCTCGCCTTCGCTCCCCACGACCAACAGTCAGCCTCGGGCGCCATGACCCTGTCTCCGGTCCACCGGTCGTCCTACCCTGGACACTTTTAGTAGGTATGACCTGCGTACCGGGAACGCCCCACATGACCTGCCGTGTTGGAGACGTCTGACCCAGTCGTCCAGCATCACATGTTGGTCCGTGTCAAAGTGGCTCAGATCCTCACGCTGCACATCTTTCCTGCTTCAACATCAACTTCCTGTCTGATATGTCCTCACCTGGATGTTATTCACCTGTCAGAGGTATAACGCTGGGCTGATCAGTGTGTGTGTGTGTGTGTTTGTGTGTGAGAGAGAACTCTCCGATCGGTTTACCGACACTCAGGCTGTAATACTAACTTTTCACTCCTGAAACTCAATCTGAGTGTGTGTGGAAATATAACACACATCATCATTCCTCCTCCAGAGAAAAAGGAGAGAACACTGATGGAGGAGAGAGAGGAGGAGGAGGAGGAGGAGGAGCAGGGAGGGAGGGAGGAGCAGAGGGAGCGGATGGAGCGGGGTTGATAACAGGGTTGAGGGTTGGTGCTGTAATCTGATCGATCAGGTTTAGTTGCAGCATTGAAATCATTGCAGGTTTCCATTGATTTCTTTTCTCCATCACAACAATCATAACTGCTGCTGCCACATCAGCCGCACGATTTCTGATGGTCATTACTGAGAAAAGTCACATGACCTAAACACAGCCTGCTGAGACCAAACGTGTTTTAACACCCTTCAATCTGAGCAAAATGAGCTCATCAGCATACGTGTTCCTGATGTGTTACTTTCAGTCTCTCATCCACTCCAGATAAACGCAAATTCTGATTGGACAGTTCAGATCAACACTCACCAAGCGTCACTAAGAGTCGCTAAGAGTCACTAAGAGTCACCAAGCGTTGCCAAGAGTCGCTAAGGGTCGCTAAGAGTCACGAAGAGTCGCTAAGAGTCACTAAGAGTCAACAAGAGTCACCAAGAGTCGCTAAGAGTCACCAAGAGCCGCTAAGGTTTGCTAAGAGTCACTAAGAGTCACTAAGAGTCATGAAGAGTCGCTAAGAGTCGCTAAGAGTCACTAAGAGTCACCAAGATTCGCTAAGAGTTGCTAAGAGTCACCAAGAGTCATGAAGAGTCGCTAAGAGTCACCAAGATTCGCTAAGAGTCGCTAAGAGTCACTAAGAGTCACCAAGAGTCAATAAGAGTCACCAAGCGTCACTAAGAGTCATCAAGAGTCACCAAGAGTTGCTAAGGGTCACTAAGAATCACCAAGAGTCACGAAGAGTCACGAGGAGTCGCTAAGAGTCGCTAAGAGTCTCTAAGAGTCGCTAAGAGTCACCAAGCGTCACCAAGAGTCACTAAGGGTCGCTAAGAGTCACTAAGAGTCATGAAGAGTCGCTAATAGTCACTAAGAGTCACTAAGAGTCACCAAGCATCACCAAGAGTCGTTAAGAGTCACTAAGAGTCACAAAGAGTCGCTAAGAGTCACTAAGAGTCACCAGGATTCGCTAAGAGTTGCTAAGAGTCACCAAGAGTCATGAAGAGTCGCTAAGAGTCGCTAAGAGTCACCAAGCATCACCAATAGTCACTAAGGGTCGCTAAGAGTCACTAAGAGTCACTAAGAGTCACCAAGCATCACCAAGAGCCGCTAAGGATTGCTAAGAGTCACTAAGAGTCACAAAGAGTCACTAAGAGTCACTAAGAGTCATCAAGAGTCACCAAGAGTTGCTAAGGGTTGCTAAGAGTCACCAAGAGTCACCAAGAGCCGCTAAGGGTTGCTAAGAGTCACTAAGAGTCGCTAAGAGTCGCTAAGAGTCACTAAGAGTCACTAAGAGTCACCAAGCGTCACCAAGAGTCGCTAAGGGTTGCTAAGAGTCACGAAGAGTCGCTAAGAGTCACTGAGTCACTAAGAGTCACTAAGAGTCACCAAGCGTCACCAAGAGCAGCTAAGGTTTGCTAAGAGTCACTAAGAGTCACGAAGAGTCGCTAAGAGTCACTAAGAGTCACCAAGATTCGCTAAGAGTCGCTAAGAGTCACCAAGAGTCACCAAGAGTCACAAAGAGTCGCTAAGAGTCACTAAGAGTCACCAAGATTCGCTAAGAGTCGCTAAGAGTCACCAAGAGTCACAAAGAGTCACGAAGAGTCGCTAAGAGTCGCTAAGAGTCGCTAAGAGTCACCAAGCGTCACCAAGAGTCACTAAGGGTCGCTAAGGGTCACTAAGAGTCACTAAGAGTCACCAAGCATCACCAAGAGCCGCTAAGGATTGCTAAGAGTCACTAAGAGTCACGAAGAGTCACTAAGAGTCATCAAGAGTCACCAAGAGTTGCTAAGGGTTGCTAAGAGTCACCAAGAGTCACCATGAGCCGCTAAGGGTTGCTAAGAGTCACTAAGAGTCGCTAAGAGTCACTAAGAGTCACCAAGCGTCATCAAGAGTCGCTAAGGGTTGCTAAGAGTCACGAAGAGTCGCTAAGAGTCACTAAGAGTCACGAAGAGTCGCTAAGAATCACTAAGAGTCACCAAGAGTCACTAAGAGTCACCAAGCATCACCAAGAGCAGCTAAGGTTTGCTAAGAGTCACTAAGAGTCACGAAGAGTCGCTAAGAGTCACTAAGAGTCACCAAGATTCGCTAAGAGTCGCTAAGAGTCACCAAGAGTCACAAAGAGTCACTAAGAGTCACCAAGAGTCACTAAGAGTCACCAAGAGTCATCAAGAGTCACCAAGAGTTGCTAAGGGTCGCTAAGAGTCACTAAGAGTCATAAGAGTCGCCAAGAGTCACTAAGAGTCACCAAGAGTTGCTAAGGGTCGCTAAGAGTCACCAAGAGCCACTAAGGGTTGCTAAGAGTCACTAAGAGTCATGAAGAGTCGCTAAGAGTCACTAAGCATCACCAAGATTCGCTAAGAGTCACTAAGAATCACCAAGAGTTGCTAAGGGTCGCTAAGAGTCACTAATAGCCACCAAGAGTCACTAAGAGTCACCAAAATTCGCTAAGAGTCACTAAGAATCGCTAAGAGTCACTAAGAGTCATAAGAGTCGCCAAGAGTCAGTAAGAGTCATCAAGAGTCACCAAGAGTTGCTAAGGGTCGCTAAGAGTCACCAAGAGTCACCAAGAGTCACCAAGAGCCGCTAAGGGTTGCTAAGAGTCACTAAGAGTCACGAAGAGTCGCTAAGAGTCACTAAGAGTCACTAAGAGTCACCAAGATTCGCTAAGAGTCACTAAGAGTCACCAAGAGTCACTAAGAGTCACCAAGAGTTGCTAAGGGTCGCTAAGAGTCACTAATAGTCACCAAGAGTCACTAAGAATCACTAAGAGTCACCAAAAGTCACTAAGAGTCACTAAGAGTCACCAAAAGTCACTAAGAGTCACTAAAAGTCACTAGGAGTCACCAAAAGTCACTAAGAGTCACTAAAAGTCACCAAGAGTCACTAATAGTCGCTAATAATTGCCAAGAGTCACTAAGAGTCACCAAATGTCACCAAGAGTCATCAAGAATCACTAAAAGTCACCAAGAGTCACTAATAGTCGCTAAGAGTCGCTAAAAGTCACCAAGAGTTGCTAAGAGTCACTAAGAGTCACTGAGAGTCACTGAGAGTCACGAAGAGTTGCTAAGAGTCACTAAGAGTTGCTAAGAGTCACTAAGAGTCACCAAAAGTCACTCAGAACCACTAAGAGTCACCAAAAGTCGCTAAGAGTCGCTAAGAGTCACTAAGAGTCACGAAGAGTTGCTAAGAGTCACTAAGAGTCACTAAGATTTGCTAAGAGTCACTAAGAGTCACCAAAAGTCACTAAGAGTCACTAAAAATCACTAAGAGTCACCAAAAGTCGCTAAGAGTCGCTAAGAGTCACTAAGAGTCACGAAGAGTTGCTAAGAGTCACTAAGAGTCACTAAGATTTGCTAAGAGTCACTAAGAGTCACCAAAAGTCACTAAGAGTCACTAAAAATCACTAAGAGTCACCAAAAGTCGCTAAGAGTCACCAAAAGTCACTAAGAGTCACTAAAAGTCACCAAGAGTCACTAATAGTCGCTAAGAGTCACCAAAAGTCACTAAGAGTCACGAAGAGTTGCTAAGTCACTAATAGTCACCAAAAAAGGAATCATCCTAAAAAGTCTCATTAGAGACAGAGAGAGAGAGAGAGAGTGTGTGAGTGTGTGTGCGCATGTGTGTGTGTGTGTGTGTGTGTGTGTTGGGGGGGGGCAACAGATGTATTGATTGACTCTCTGCTGGGAATTCAACCAGGAACCCCATTTACTGCTTTGCGCACCTGTCTGTCTCTCCATCTGTCTGTCTGCTTCTGTGTAAGTGAATTAAAGTGAAATCTGAATAGTGAATGTGTGGAAATGACTGCTGTGTGTGTGCGTGTGTGGGTGTGTGTGTGGGGGGGGGGG
>VXCM01002327.1:62354-72354 GCA_014773175.1 Lucifuga dentata
GGGGGGGGGGGGGGGAGGAGATTTTGAGAGATTTTGAGCAGCGTCAGAGGACAGGAACTCTTTCTTTCTCTTTTTCTTTCTTCACACGGGAATGAAAAGACGAGTGAACCAGGCAGAACAAAATGACAGAAGTGACCAGAGCAACAAGCTGAGAGACGATCCATATCAGGCGTTCACACACATTTAGTCTGCTTCCTAAACTAGAATAACGCGGAATCTGCTTTTCTCCAGCAGCCTCAAGAGTTTGTTTTATAAAACCTTTTTCATTTTCTAAGTAAAATGACCGTCAGATTTTATGTGGTGATGCTGTTTATCTTTGATGTCGTCATGGTGATGGTCGCCGGGGGGAATGGAGCGCGGGTGGTGAGCGGTGAGTAAAAACTGTTATTTTACGTTTCATACATTCTGAGAGTTTTAATGTTGAATCTAAAATGAAAACATATAAATTAGATTATATTTTATTTAGATTTAATCTGCTGCTGGAGTGACTCAGTCAGATCCACGGTGAGCCGCACACACCGCCGTGCACACCACCATGCACATACAGAACAAATACACACGGCACACAGAGAGTTACTGTTTATAACCACAGTTCTCTGAGTGACAATCATTTTAACTCATCACAACACACACCAATAACACGCATCAAGTTTCTATTATTCATATGTTTACAGACATGACGGCACATGACTTACAGACAGGAAGTTCACTCACAAGCTCCTCTGTCTATCTGACATGCAGAGAGACAGACGGAGACACAGACAGAGACAGACAGGATGGAGGTCTTGCCGTGGTTCTAACGGGATTAAAGTGATGATGTTGCAGAAGAGAATCCAGCTAATCACTTAAAGTAGCTCTGTGCGTGCGTGCGTGCGTGCGTGCGTGCGTGTGTGTGTGTTAATCACTGCAGTTATCCACTGGGGATCTTTAAACACACAGTTTGCAGGTTTTTATCTTCTAAAGGAAAGAATCAGCACAGTGTTTGTTTATTCAATTTCTGTTCATAAAATAAAATAAAAATGTATGTATGTATGTATGCATGCATGCATGCATATGTATGTATGTATGTATGTATGTATGCATGCGTATGTATGTATGTATGTATGCATATATATGTATGTATGTATGCATATGTATGTATGTATGTATGTATGTATATATTGCATATATGTATTGCATGTATGTATGTATGTGGAGACCGGGTCAGCGGTCTCCACATACATACATACAGACCTCAGACCGGGCCGACCCAGTCTGAGGTTGCTGACCTCTGGGCCAGGTTTTCTTACTGGATCGGCTGCATCAGGTCTGACCGTCTCCCTGCCGCTGAGAAGCAGCCATAGCGTGATGCTGCCTCCATGCTTCACCGTAGGGATGGTGTTATCCAGGTGAAGAGCAGCCAGGTGTTCCCAGACATGGAGTTTGTCCTGCTGAAGAGTTCAGTTTTTGTCTCATCAGTCTTTGTCCTCACACGCTCAGAGTCCTTTAAATGCCGTCCATCGGGCTTTTACTCAGGAGGCTTCCGTCAGCCACGCTACCATAAAGGCCTGATGCTGCTGAGACGGTCGTCCTTCCGGCAGGTTCTCCGTCTCTGCAGAGGACTTCAGAATGTCTCNTGATGCTGCTGAGACGGTCGTCCTTCCGGCAGGTTCTCCGTCTCTGCAGAGGACTTCAGAATGTCTCTGAGTGACCGCTGGGTTCTTGGTCGCGTCCCTGACCAAGGCCAGACCTGATGTAGTAAATCCAGAGAAGAAAACCTGGTCCAGAGGTCAGCGACCTCAGACCGGGCCGACGGCTCACCTTTCAGCACGACAACGACCTGAAGCATCCAGCCGAGACAATGCTGGAGCGCTGCGTGTAGATTAACGTAAAAACGGCAATTTTATCCTTTTAAAATTACATCTACAACAATAACGTGCAGAAAGTGAAGCTCTGAGACTTTCTNCAATTTTATCCTTTTAAAATTACATCTACAACAATAACGTGCAGAAAGTGAAGCTCTGAGACTTTCTGCAGGTGCTGTACGTCATGTGTGTATGTATGTAATATGTAGTCTGATCTGATTTCATCTATAATTCTATTTTCCAAGTCATCCTGCGCTTTTTACATTGTCTAATTATCATCATTATATAAATTATTATTATTATTATTATTATTAGTATTATTTTTCTTATCATGGCGTTAGGAAATAAGGATGTAGGAAGCTTCCTATATGGTGATTCACAGCAGGGAATATTTCTGTCTGTCTCTCTGTCTTTTCCTGTCTGTCTCTCTCTGTTTCTCTTTTTCCTGTCTGTCTCTCTGTCTTTTCCTGTCTCGCAGGTCAAACTGTGTGTGTGGGCGATCCAGACAGACCCTGTTATAAAATCGCCTATTTCCATGATGTGTCGAGCCGTGTTGCATTCTGGGAAGCTCATCAGGCCTGTGAGATGGATGGAGGGTCACTGATCAGCATCGAGAGTTCAACTGAACAGAGAGACATAGAAAACCTACTGCAGGTGAGAGAGAGNAGAGAGAGAGAGAGAGAGAGAGAGAGAGAGAGAGGACTTCCTCCGGTAAATAATTTGAGCTGTATAGTTACTAGTTACTTTGCAGACTGAAACTCTTTCTTCTCCTCTTCATCATCTCTCTCTCTCCTCCTCCTCAGGAGTTGCGTTCAGGTGCAGTAGGAGGTTCGGGTTCTGGAGGATCAGGTATAGCGGATGGTGACTTCTGGATCGGTCTGACTCGGGTGGACGGTGTTGATCAGAATCATCCTGAGCTCAGCAACAGCTTCACTTCCTGTCCACAGCTCTACCACTGGACTGACAGCAGCCTGGCCTCCTTCAGGTCCTCATCTCTCCACCTATGTGTGTGTGTGTGTGTGCTTGAATCCTAAGTTGAACGACTTCTTTAAAGTTCTTTCCTCCATGTGAAGGTTTTGCTGCCTTTAGATCTTAAAATTTAACGAAGTTTCCTTTTTTTAATGTTGAGGAGCAAGTCTAAAGCCACAATATTTATATTTTAATTATGCAGGAACAACAAAGAAAAACAGGAAGTGAAAGTCTGGAATAACCCTGGCCAGAGAGTGGAAAGCTGACAGAAGTGACTGAATATGATGTTTGATTAAATCCATGACAACTTTTAACATGTCTGTGAAGCTTCATCTCAGTCATCAGATTCTACAAAGATAAACGCGTCTCTGGATGAAAAAGTAACTTGAAGACGTTTCGCCTCTTCAGTTCAGACTGTAGCAGGAAGTTAGCAGCCATGCAGCGAGGGCGCGGTGTCAGGCTTTATGAAACGCTGATGTCAGAGCAGCAGCTTTGATTTCATACCATCAGTTTTATGCTGCAAGTTACTTACTGTGTTTGACTGGGGATGATGATGATGATGAGGGGGGTGATGATGATGATGATGATGATGATGATGATGATGATGTAGGAACTGGTATTTTGATGAGCCATCCTGTGGAGGAGAGGCCTGTGTCGTCATGTTACATCAGCCAACAGCACTTCCTGGTTTGGGCGGAGCTTATCTTTACCAATGGAACGATGACCGCTGTAACATGAAACACAACTTTATCTGCAAATATGAACAAGGTACATCAGCCAATCAGCTTCAATCACTATAAATATGCATCAGGTACATCAACCAATCAGCTTCAGTCAACTATAAATATGCACCATGTTTCTTTTTCTTCCTGTCAGAGAGTCATGTTAAGAAAGAGCAGGGAAACACACCTGAAGGGCGTGGCACAGGTAAGCAGAAACTCCTTTACATGGCCAGTCAGTGCATGTGTGTGTGTGTGTATCAGTGTGTGTTCTTGTTGTTCAGAGGCGACAGCAGACAGCAAAGTGGTCAAACAGTCTGGAATCAGCGAGGAGAATCCACCTCAGGTCACCATGGCTGGCACTTCAGGTACATCTGACCCCTGATCTTTGACCTCTGTGTCCTGTAAACTCTGTGTTATCTGCTGTGTGTATTTTGTGTTGTTGTGTGTGTGTTTTCAGGAAAGCTGCTGGTGTACGTGATTATTCCCACCATTCCTCTGCTGCTGCTCATCCTGGTGGCTTCTGGAACCTGCTGTTTCCAGATGCTCAGTAAAAGGTGAAACTGCAGTACAACAGTACTACAAAAAACACTGAATACTACAAAACACGAGGACCAACACTACAAAACAACTACGATACTACAAATACCACAAAAACAATTACAAAAACTACAAAACAACAAGGAGATGATGATGATGATGATGATGATGATGATGACGATGCCTAACATGTCCTTCGTCTCTTCCAGCAGCAAACCGAGGACCAAGACCAGCGTCAACCAATCAAATCTCTGGATCTCCACCACACCAAAAAGTGACAACATGGTTGTCTGATCCATCACGACATCACAACGTCACGGCCCATCAGCACACACAAAGGAAGTCCTTTATGTTGACCTCAAATGACCCTTAACACCCCTGATGATCTTTCCAAAATAAAAGCCTTTTCATCAATCAGTTCTGTCCCATGAACCTCTTGAAGACTTTTATTGTGCAAAATCATCAGGAAGTGATGAGGTGTGATTTAACTCCTGGTTCAAAGTTCAAAACGCATCATCAACTGTGACTAAAAACAACGACCTGACAGCTGATTGGCTGATTAAACATTTTAAATAAATGTTCGTGTTACAAAGCGCTGATAGGGTTAGCTACTACTTGTTTCGTGACGTCATCGTTCTCGCCGCGCGGTGAAAAACGTGAAGTTTGATTCTGGACGTCAACATTTCTGAATCATTACTTTTATTTGAATGAAAAAAGTTTAAGCAGTCGTTTCCTCAGGATAAAGTCTCATGTTTGTGCTTGTTTCAAAACATTAATGTGTTTCGCCAAATCACTTTTAATAAATGTCAAAGTGCAAATTTAGCGGTGGCTTTCATCGTTTTTTAAAATAATTTGCTGGATTGCTTTTCTTCCTTCTACTTCATTTTTTTTACATTAACATTAATCCAACTAAGATCTGCATAAAAGATAAATAACGATGCGGCTTTATCACAGCGTTAGCATGCTAACAAGCTAGCTTTTACACTTGATAGCATCATGCTAACCTGCCTCGCTGCCCTTAATTAGCAACAATGACGACCAAATTTACAAAATTAAGTTCTACACCCTTTAAAACGTTTTTTTTTTTTTTTAAATAAACTTACCTTATTCCCTCTTTGGTTCTTCATCGAACACACACTGATGTTTGCTTTGTAGCCGACTGAACATTTTTAGCCAAAATCCGCTGACCAGACTACATTCCTTCAAAATAAGACTTCCGTTCTAACAGGAAGTACAGTAATTAAGGCCAAAATAAAAGCTGGTAACATTTCTCTTCGGATCTGGATATGGATCCGGACATCTACCTGTAAAGGCAAAAATCTGTCTGTGGCACCAACATCTCTGGAACCCGTCAGAACCAATAGGTTGTGTGTGTGTGTTTGTATGTCGGGACACATCTCAAAGGGTATATCCTAATAAAATAAAATTAAAAAAACAAACAAACAAAAAAAAAACCCGACATATATGAAGCTGAAATTCAGCAGGTTTGTTGCTCAGGATCCAAGGAGGTGCAGTGTCACGTGAAGTTTGGATGAGCGGTTCTCAAACTGAGCTGTACTGGTAAAAAGTAGTCTGCCAGGATACGCTCCGGTCCAGCGGCACGGTCTGAACCCGACCCGTACAGCAAAGAAAGCTAGCTCACAGGACACGCAGAAATAAACGATGGCAGGCTGCAGCGCTCACCATGAAGTCCAGCAGTCTGAACACGCATGTTTTGAGAATGGAAACACTAGAGAGACATGAATGTCGATATACAGAATTCTTAATGGAACTCTGTTAATTAATTAGTTCCTCATTAACAATCTTGATGAGCAGCAAAATTTTAACCAAAACTGCTCTGAGCATCATATTTTTTCTGACAGTAAAACTTGGAATTTTTTGAAGCAATATGAGGAAAAAAGTATGGAAGATAAATCAGCAGAATGATCAGGTTCAATTTAAAGAAAAAAATCCTGCTTGTCCCGTTTTTAACAGATTTTAATAAAGTTTTGTAGAAGAGTTGATGAGATTCTGAGGACCCAGTTTTTTTTTTTCTCTCTAACTGCAGACATACACTTGTTAATATTATGTCTGCTTCTGGAAAACTAAAACAGGTTTCATGAAAAAACAGACGTGTGTCCTGTGATGGACGCTTGGCTCAAATCCAGACAGTGACCCACATCCAGAGGCGGCGTGGGGGCGGGGCTAGGTGGGCTGCAGCCCACCAAGAATTTACCTGATGTTTGCGAAGTAAATTTTCTCTGATCCAACCTTTTCTTCCATCTGATTAACTGACCAACAGCACCCCTGGTTGTCATAGCAACCATGCAGTATTGCCTCAGTACTGAGACCTTCTAAGTCACGTTAAGTGAGGTATTTATTTTAGTTCAGTTGTCTGTTTGCTTTGCTCGTTATCGTAATGTAAAAAAATTAAAATGTTCTCCTCAGACAGCCTGAGGAAGCCGAGCCAAAACAAGACGGACAAGCAGAGGACAGAAGTCTGATGCTGAGAGACGGCGAGGGAGAAGACGAGGATGGACGCCAACTCCTCCGCTGCCTCTGCAGACGTGTGGACAGTCATGATACAGATCCAGATCTAATTCACACCAGATGTAATCCCATCTATTCAAAGTGGATTAAAAACAGGATTTTTGCTTTAGTCACATTTTTATTGTCATTTAAAGGCAGAAAGCTGAAAGACTCGTTTAATCTCTAAATATCAGGTTACTTTACTTCCTGTTTAGCATGTTCAGACTGAAGCAGAAAGAGTTTAAGTCACGTTCTGCTGGCATGTTTAACGTGTCGCAGCCGTGCAGGCTCCACTTTAAACATGGAACCTTTAAAGTTTAAAGGTTCCACTTTAAACGCACATCAAGGAGGTGGAGCTCTAGTCGGTTAAGAGTCTATTTCACAGGTCACCGCAGACTCCAGTCCCTCAGCCGTCACCACCGTTTCCTCCTGTTTGTACGGCAGATCAGCAGCAAACAACGAGTCCAAACCCACTCCGTTTTCATCTAACAGAATGGACGTGGCCTCCTCAGCGGGCGGCTTTTCCACGCTGTGCATGCGCTTGTTGTGCTGCTGCAAGTTTCCACTGCGGTTGAAGGTGGCGGGGCAAAGGTCGCAGGCGTACGGCCGCTCTCCCGTGTGGATGATCACGTGCCTGGCCAGCTGAGATTTACATTTCTTGTCTATGCCACAGATCTGGCACACGAAGCTCTGCGGGAGCCGGGCGCCGTTAGCATGGACCACCTCACGGTGTCTCTTCAGGTGGCTGAGGCGTCTGAAGCAGCGGCTGCAGAACTCGCAGGCGTNCCACCTCACGGTGTCTCTTCAGGTGGCTGAGGCGTCTGAAGCAGCGGCTGCAGAACTCGCAGGCGTGAGGTTTGATTTCCGTGTGGATCACAGAGTGACTAGCCAACAAAGACTTGAACTTGAAGACTTTGCTGCAGATGGGACACAGAAACGCTTTAGCCGCTGCCGGGCCGTTCCTGCGACAGACGCTCTGCGGCGCCTTGCTGACCTTCATCTTTAAATGAACTCGTATGTGGTGCTGTTTGAGGCACGAGGCGCGTAGGAAGCTGCGCAGACAGACGCCGCAGCGGTGCGGCTTCTCGCCCGTGTGGATCTGTGCATGTACGACCAGCAGAGCTTCAGACTTCAGCCTCTTCCCGCACACCATGCAGATGAACGGCAGGTCCGGCCCAGGACCCTCCTCGCCATTTGCTCGGTTGNGCACACCATGCAGATGAACGGCAGGTCCGGCCCAGGACCCTCCTCGCCATTTGCTCGGTTGACGTGAACCAGGATCTTGTGGCGTTTCAGCTGGTAGGAACGACCGAACTTGCGGCCGCAGATGTCGCAGAGGTGCGGCCTCTCGCCGGTGTGCGTCTGGAAATGGATGGCGAGCTGCGATTTACATTTGAACTCTTTCCCACAGAAGTCACACAGCAGCGAGCTGGGCTTCGGAAACTCATCCGTGCCGACAATGTGCACAATTTTCTTGTGATGCTCCAGGTCGTTGGTCCTCATGTAGGCTTTGGGGCAAAGGTCACACCGATACGGCTTGAGCCCTGAGTGGATGACTTCGTGCGTTCTCAGTCTGGACCTGCAGTTGAAGGTTTTGCCACAGACTTCGCATAGCCACATCTGGACGTCAGCGCGGCATTTCTCCAGCTTGATGACGCCATTGGGGTGTAGGCGGCTCAGGTGGTGCTGCAGGTTGTCCCGCCGGTTAAAACGCATCTGGCAGAGGTGGCAGCCGTACGGCTTCTTCCCCGTGTGGATGAAGGAGTGTCGAGCCAGGCTGGACTTACATCTCATGACTTTTCCACAAACGTCACAGACAGTGCCCTCCAGCTCCACCTTCAGGTCCTGCAGCGCTTCCTGCTGCTCAGCCCGGTCAGGACGTTTCTGCTGGACACGCAGAGGGGATGGAGACGGAGGAGGAGGAGGAGCTTCTGGACAGAAACACAGTAAACACATCAGGACACTTCCTGCTTTGTTTAGAAATGACTGACATGAAGCCATCTTTGTCCACACTCACCTCCCATGGGCGGAGTCCAGGTGGGATCACCCACTTCTTCCTCCACCACTTCCTCCTCGTCCTCCTCTTCCTCCTCCTGCTGTTGTACCTCCTCCTCGTCTTCAGTGGGAGGAGGCGGGTGAGGGCGAGAAGAGACGCGGCGGCGGCGCAGACGTTTGTGGGTGGAGGATGTAGAGCTGCTGGGCGCCATCAGCCGCTCCTTCGTCTTTGGCTGGGTTTTCTTCCTTTGGATCCTTCTGGATCGTGATTGGATGTGTCTAGTGGAGGGGGAGGGGCATAGGATGGTCGGATGTTTGACAGGCAGCTGGGACTGTTTGTTGTTTGACGTGCAGTGCTGCAGCAGAGCGCCGCCGTCAGGACCGTCCGGTCTGACGGCAAAACACTGAAGCAACATGGCTGACGAATCTGGAAGGAGAGACAGACAAAGAGAGAGACAGACAAAGAGAGAGACAGACAAAGAGAGACAGAGAGGTCAGCTGATGATGAAGCAGCCATGATAAAGCTCTTATTTCATACTTGATCCTCACGTCTTAAGTGGGCGGGACTAAGACACAAGGAAAAGATGTAAAGTCTCATTGGTACAAAGTCTCCTGATGTTCTGGTTCTGCATTACAACCAGCACTCCTGATTGGTCCTTTAACACCTGTCTCTCGCTCTCTCACCTGTCTGTCTCCAGGTAAGCTGCTGACTCAGCAGGTCCACCTGGACAGCAGCGTCTCTCCTCTCTGCTGTCTCACTCTGACAGCCCACCTCCTTCCTGTCCGCTGGACTCTCCCACTGGCAGCCCACCTCCTTCCTCCTCTCCTCCTCCTCTTCCCCTCTCAGGAGGAAAACACACATTTCTGCTGCTGGAGGCTCCATCAGTTCAGAAAGAAGCTGAGGAAGAATCAGAGTCAGCTTCAGGTCACATGACCTCACATTTAAAGGACCAATCCGTGCACATTCTGCCTTCAACATATATCTATATATATATATATACACATATACATATACACACACATAACACACGCGCACGCGCATGCACGGACAGTTCCTATTAATGCTGTCTGTTGTATGTCAGACTGTTCATTTAGGAACATGTACATTCAAACTAAAAAACACGGACGTCTCCATTAAACACGTGACTTTTTTTGCTCTATGGGACCAAGAAGCTACGTTTTAATATTTATGAGCTATTTATCTTTTAAAAACAGTTAAATGATCCTCAGGGGAACATTTGAGTATTACAGTAATATAATATAATATGATACGATACGATACGATACGATACACAATATACCACCATTACTACTACTACTACCAGTAATATAAATAATAGTACTGTATACGTCCTGTACGCATAGAAAACTTTAATGGTCATAAACAGCAAATCTAACAGAACATTGTTGGAATTCTTCTGTCAA
>VXCM01002328.1:2783-80106 GCA_014773175.1 Lucifuga dentata
GGAGAGAGAGAGAGAGAGAGAGAGAGAGAGAGGAGGGGGTTGGCTTTTTGAGGAGATGCAAGAACACCCAAAAAAGAAAAGTGTGGCTGAGGAATTTACATGAAACGTCTTTTAACTTTAACTTTCCCCTTTTAAAACTTCTCAGTCCCTCTCTTCCCTCCCTCTCTCTCTCTTTATCTCTCTCTCTCTGGCTTTGCTGTACCTCCTACAAGCTTTTGAAGTCTGTTTCCTTTGCACTTCTTTCCTCTTTTCTTCCAGGACTGTAGAGGTAGCCATTTTTGATGTGCCTGTACAGTGGAGAAAGAAAACAGGCACACAGGGGACGATCTGTAAAACAACTTGTTGGAGGTTGAATGTTGAACAGAAACAAGAACCAGTTGGTCTAAAAATATAAGAGGAAGTGAACTATTCCAGGTCAACCTGAAAGCACATGAAACACACACACATAAGAGTCAAATGACCCACATACTAGTCAATATGGTCCAAACTCCAGCCATGTGAGGCAGCAGGTCTGGTCAGGCCTCTGATTAAACATTAGAGGACTTATCACCTGAAGCTATCAGGATATAAATAACAGCCACAAACACGTTCTTGGCAGGAGTGTTTTGCTGTTCAAACTGGCACTCAGCAGGAGAGGGGAGTGCAGGAAAGACACCATTTGACAGAGAGACAAAGTCAGAAATCAGATGCTTGACTCATAACGCACAGGACATCATTGTGATGACAGGTTATTAACAGCAGTTGCGGGTTGCGTCTGTGATAGGCAGCGCTCAGGTTGCGTTCGCTAAACAGATGTTACTGTTTGCAGAGAGCATGAGAAAGAGACAGACACATGTCTTTAGAGGGTGACTCACATGAGGAGTTTTACCCTGTAAAGTCTGAAGACTAAACCATCTCACATTTACAGCACAGCCCTTAGACAAGCTCTGCCATCCAACTCAAAACTTCAGAACCCACTGGAAGCAGCGACGGAGCTGGAAAAATATCACACACATGCACCTCATCAACAAACACGACCACAAATAATAAATTACATTCTAGTGTGGCATCAACAGACACAATGCTAACTGTGTCTCCATCTGTTCCCTTTTGATAAGGAAATGGTGGATGGTTGGGAAGCCAAAATGAAGACCAGATGAGTTTTCTCTCTTCAATCGTATGAGCCATCGTTTGAGCCTTCACATGAACAGCAGCTGCCTGGGTTTTGGGGGGGCTGCAGGGGAGCTTTGGGTGTTCATAACTTACAATTCCTGAGAAATGGCAAACAGTTTGGAATCTGCTACAGGTCCACATTACAGCTTGTGGATATTTCCCATGAAGTAGCATTAAAGACATCTGTTTAGATGTATGGCAGGTTTTACGTATTATAATAAAATGTCTAGAATTGCATTTCTTGTCCAAATTCTGCTGATGCTCCAATGTTTCACTATCAACCACCACCACCACACTATTTACATCAGTTAACACAAGACATAGGCAATATTTTAATGTTTTGAAGATCTCAGTTGACATACAGTAAGTTTCCAAGCCAAAGGTAAATTTAGTAACTGAGGGTCATACTATATGTGCTGCCGTGCCAGTCTGTTGGATTGCTGTCCAGTGGCTTTCAGCATCATTGAAGGAAGAAAACATTATAATTTAGAATGTGCAAATCTCTTCCATTGAACTGTGGAGATTTCTTCATAAGTACAAAGGGCAAACAATTTACTTCTCGCTTGCTCAAGACTAGATAACAAGATTGTTTGCAGGAAAGAATGCAAGAAAATGGAAATGTGTCACTCTGATCACCCAGGACTATGCAGGGAGAACAGACCTGGTAAAGACTTTTCCTCCCCAAATGTGATTATTCATCGCTGTAATCAGTTCAAAGTGATGTTATTCATTTTACAACAGTCTCATTTGCCAAAATGCATCATTACATAATCACCTGCTTGTAACAAGTTTGATATTCTCAATAAAATCTTGTGCGGTCAGTACATAGCGGAAATGTCAATTTGACTAAACAATGACAGTCAAAGTTGCACAATGCTGCAATACTGCAAAGAGAACATTATTAAAATATGGACTCAGATATTAGCTTTAAAATGTCCCAGAAAGAGACATTTTTGTAGGGTGGGTGTTGAATTTTAGACAAAAGTTGAGCTTTTCTTTAATAACCTATGTAAACCACAGAAATAACACAAATGTCTTTTATAAAATGTTGTGGTCCCTTATATAAAAAGATTATGGTAGCCAAATTCAGTTTCTGTGATTAACTGTGAAGCCTGCAAATAAATTAAATACTTAAAATAAATATCAAAATAAGAATAATCTGCTTCACTTCACACTTAAGAAGGTTCCAGTAATTTTCTATGCATAGTCTTATATATTATCTAATAAAGGCAGGATAAGGCAAATTACTAGCATTTAAAAATAGAGCATGAAAAAAGAAAATTAGATTTGGAGACAGATCAATTATTTAATCCAGCTGATGTATTTTTGACTTGGTTTGAATAAAACAAAAAAAAAAACAAAACAAAAAAAAAAAANAAAAAAAAAAAAACACTCTTTTCCTCAGTCAAAGCAGACATGCAGCCTAAAGTCAAGTGGACATGCAGTCTCGGGCGGAGCAGATCTCCATGATGAAGCCCCTGTTCCACAAAGACCACAGTCACCTGCGATACAGTCGATCCATGAGGCCTCAATGAGCCACCACACCCCCCACAGGACACAGAGCCCACCAGAGCTGCCAGTAATGAGCGGGCTGTTTGGCACGCTTTGAGAAACTAACAAGAGGGATTCATTCGCACACACAAACATACACACGCAGAAGAAGTTAGATGAACAGAATTCATTCTTGCCCTGACATGGAATGAGAGCACCAACCAGCTTGAATGGAGTGTGACTGTGACTGTGTGTGTGTGTGTGTGTGTGTGTGTGTGTGTGTGTGTGTGTGTNTGTGTGTGTGTGTGTTAATGAGGGCCTGAGCAAGACGTGAACACTTGGAGATGAGTGACTGACGCTCTCAGCCTCTAGTACCTGATGACAGATCTACATGGCTGGGAACTGCACAGAGCAAAAGTGTTTGAGCATGGGCACATAAATGCATGAACACATGCACACACACGCAACATACACACACATGCACACACACAGTTCAAGTAGTTTGAACTCCAGCTGAAATCACAGAGAGCTCTGTCCTGTTAGTAGTCCACTGCTGATAAAGAAAGCTGGCAGGGTGGGCAGGCAGGAAGAGGGGAGGAAAAAAAGAGCAGGAGATTTGAGGAAGAGGGATGAAGATCTATAAATGCCACAAAGATTAGCTGGTTAATCAACTGACAATCAAGAAAAAATCCTAATCATTAATTCATTAATCGTTTTAAGCCATTTACACTGTGTGTAATTCCAGATATTTGTTAATTCAAGCTTCAGCATTGTGAAAATTTGCTGCTTTTCTAAGTTTTAAATGGTTGAACACTTATGATTATTTTGATATTTCATACGCTAAATAATAAATCAACCAATCAAAAATCAACTGATTAAGCTCTAATGAAAACAATTAATTCATTAACTGCAACTCTAATGTGTGTGTAGCAGACAAGACTGAAAGGAGAATGATTGGAAAAAGTGTAGAGAATGAGGAGAAAAGGTCTAAAAGGTGACCAACTCCAAGTCTCATGGATATATACAAGTACACACATCTCTCTCACACACACACACGCACATACACAGGCGTCTTTATGGCATTAAGCTATCCTCCTTCAGCTTGTCTGACACTCATAGCAAGTCCAGCTGGCCTGCGTATTGTCAACAGCAGCCTCTGTCCTGGATACTGAGCCCATTATTACATTATCACTAAACACACACACACACATACACAAAAGATACACTCACAGGCTGTGTGTGGGCTTTAAAACAAGCCTCGAAGAGACCATGATTCATCTGTGCTATTTCGAGGAGGCCCGCTCTGTAAAGCCTGCAACATCATCCAGTGTCCTGTGTGCATCCTGCACTGATCTATTCCTGGGTGAGAGGGTTACCAAGGCTAAAAGTAAGAGTCCATCACTAATAATAACCAACACCAACACCATCCAGGCCTAATTTTATCTGAGATATCCATTACAGCTTATTAGGATGTACAGGTTATACTGCACAGGACATTCATCTGCTCATGTAAGTGCTCACTTTCCTTTTCCTATTTATTCCTCAGAGAAAACACAAGCGAACGCTGATATTTTAAACCGTCTTTCACTGTGTTGACTGGCTGTTTATTACATTGGCTGGAGTGGCCAGTATCAGCTATGGCGCCCTCCATAAATATTGGTACCCTTGGTAAATTGATTTTTCATTCAAAATATTAACAAAAATACAACCTTTAATTAAAGTTAAATAATTGAAAGAAAAAATAAATTGTTGTCATGAAACAAATATTTGTCTTAATCGGCCTGGTGGCGTCTGGTCGTAGTTTTGGAGACTTTTGACCCCAAAACCCAACTAATGTCTGCAGTTCTCCAGCTGTGATGCTTGAAGATTCTTCAGCCACTGGAACCCTCCTCCTCACAGTGCGTGGAATCAATATAGCAGACATCCTCTGCCTAGCTGACTGAGAAAAATGTGTTTCATGATAAGAATTTCTTTTTCCTTTCAATTATTTTATTAATTAAAGGCTTTTGAATAAAAAAAAAATCAAGAGGATAAACATAAATATGTTTTTTTCACAGCCCACTTTCCTTTTATTTACCAAGGTTGCCAATATTTGTGCAAGGCGCTGTAACTCTCTATTCACTTTTTCTACTTTGTGTTTTTTCCAGTGAATTTTTATAATAACACAAGCTGGTGATTCAAATGTTTTGGATATATCCATATCCATATCCATATCCATGACAACACACAACAAAAACGTCCGTGTAATTCCACACTGACGTGATCGTACTACACTAAGCACAGGAACACTACAACCACTGTAAACTTTAATGTGCAGAGTGGCAGTAATACTAACACTGACAGGCTGGCTCTGACATTCCCAGCGGTTTGATTCTCCCAGGCAGAAACCCTCAATATTTTAATTTAATCCCCAGAGCAGTCATTTAGCCACTCTGTAATCCCCAGGTCCAGCGCTTAGTCTGATAATTACCCTTATTGGACACCCATAATGATTAGTTTTTGGTTTCACCCAAAGCAGTGCAGGCAGTTTCATAGGGCGGTCGCAGCGTTCTGCAGAGTGGAAAACCAATCATGCGTGGTATAGCCCAGGTCGTAAAAGTGGAGAAGGGGTATGATTATTACTCTGCATAGCATGCGACAGCTCTGGACTCTTGGACAGGCCTTTGTGCAAACTATGTATCTGTGTAATTTTTTGATTTTGGCATTAATATCACTTTGGAGATCACAGAAAGGTGGTCTCTCTTTCTGTAAGAACCATCATTGAACTGAACAACCATGTTCAGGGCAAAGGTCAAAGAGGAACAGTGGGATTATTTCTACTGAGTGCCAATACAACCAAGCCAAATTTAGAGCAAAACCTACCAAAGGAGAAAATTCACAGATCAAGCAATGATTAAAGGGAAAATTTAGAAAATAACACTCTTCACTTTGCTGTTATTCTCATTTGATTTTCCCTTTTGAGTTTTCCCATAATTTCCAATTTGACAGCACATTACTGAGCTGCATACAACTAATGGGAAAGGTCATTCCCTCCACAAATATTCTGAGGAAAGCCTTTCCCACGAGGCTGTGCACCACCAGGACAAGCTGCCTTGCAAGTGCTTGCAAGGTGTTCATGGGAAGAATGGATTCGTGCAGCAGCACAAAGCTTGCGGCTTGTCGTAACTACAGCTGGCTGAGAGGACAAGCCTTACTGGAAAGCCATCAGTGAGTTTTCGCCTCCTTCATGTCTGAAACAGGTCAAGGCAGGTCCCCTCCATCTCCCTCCCTCTGCTCCTCTTTACGAGCCCCACCTGGCAGATTAGTATTCCACCACTGCTGCTACCTATTCTGCTGTTCACACACACACACATACATACACACAAATATACTCACACACACCTCTGTACTACTGAGGGAGCACATACAGGCCCCATACTGTTCAGTCTGAGAAGTTCTGCCACCTTGTTTTCACATATGTGCAGTGAATGCAGCACAACACATTCTATCACGCGTGAACATAAACACACAGAAATAAAGAGCAAACACGCCTTGCCATTGCCATTGCCGTACTGTTTGGTGAGTTAAACAGTAAGGATTATGTCAAGGTTGTCCACCAGCCAAAGACTGAACTGAACTCTGTACAAAGAAATGCATGCAAACTCATTTATTTTTTGTCAGGAATCTCTTCCAGCTGCTGTCAACATGGCTTAATTATTGGTGAGCTTAAACTGTTGAACAGATCAGGACGCTACCTAGAGATGCCCAATATTTCTTCCTTCTAGAAAATTACTGTATTTTTCCTTCTAGTGGTCTGAGTGCTTTCCTGGGTGAGAATAATATTCCTGTGGTGGTTCCGAAAGGCAGGTGTGATTGCATGATGTCAAACTTGTGCGTTTGTGTGTGCTTTTATGTCTTTCCTATACCAGCAAGCATACTTAAAATATATTTTAATAAATCAAGACATCGGCTAATTTTTTTAAAAACACCTTACAGCTAGTAAAAGCCCATTTATGTACATTTTCAAACATTTCTTGCCATATTCTGAAGTTTGTGAACTATATTTGCATGTATTTTTTTTTCCCAGTATGGGTCAAAAAGGCCAAATATTCTGAGAGAAAGAGGGGCAAACATAAAAGTGTCTGTAGACTGTTTGAAATCTTGACATGCTGATCTAATATGTGGATACTGAAAGTCAATAAGAGATACTGAAGCTTTTTTTTTTTTTTTTTTTTTTTTTTTTTTTTNTACATCATTTTAAAAATACCCCCAAAGTTCCCGATGACGTAGAATCAGGGGAGACGCAGTTTGATCGGCTAAGTTACATTTTGGATTCGGGTTGTCAACATAAGCACAAAAATTGTCTTTAACAGTAGAAATGAACGTCACAAGCTCGAACAGGTACATTTTAAGTACATTTTTAACCACATGGAGCAAAATGAATCGTAATAAAAACGTGGCTGTTATGCAGCAGCCTGTGTTTACACCAAAATTGCTCACGTTATTCTTTAAGCAGATGCGCAATTTACGCGTAACATCTGTCGCAGAGTATGTCAGAAGCCGTGGTATTTAATAAAATAAGGTGGCAAATGTGTGTGTACCGCTACATTTTAGCCAGCCGGGTTTTTCTCCGCAGTCCTGGATGCTTCCTTTTGGCTACGAAAGGAGCAGGAGGAGGAGGAGAAGGAGGAGGAGGAGGGTAGAAAAACTTGCCGCAGTTCAGACTTCTGCAGTCCCGACTGAGTGGGTCCAGCTAAGGAAGCCGCTGTCTGAGCCGTCGGTCCCCCCAAACGCCTCCATTCAACACAAAATAAGCACAAATAAAATGCTAACTTTACCTTAGCGGGTCCACCGGGGAGTCGGGAACACGCAGCGGTAAATCCACAACTTCACACGGTCTGAGTTCGTGCAGACGGCGGGCTAGCTGCTGTCGACACGGCGAGGACAAGTTCATCCACATATCCTACAACTACAACACAAGCCGGAGTTCAGGAGAGGAGAGCGGGATTGTTTTTTGGGATTTTTCCCCCCCTTTCTCCAGATCGCTTGAGTTGGTCCTTTCCTCTCTAATATTCTCCACCCGGGCCCGTTCAGATCAAACCATCACATTCCAGCGCGTCCCTAACAATGAAAAAAGGTGGGTTTTCCTTTTCTGCTGCCGGAGGACCCACCCCTCGGGATGACTCTGCCCGGTCTGACCGCAAAGAGAACGCCCTTCCCCGGCTACAAGGTCCCGCCTCTCTCCCCCCACATACGCAAGTCTGGCTGGTGGGGAGGAATGGATCTAGACTGAGTGAACAGTTCAACTCATCCTCTCTCTCTCTCTCTCTCTCTCTCTCTCTCTCACACACACACACACACACACACACATAATCACATATATGACAGTGCCACAGGAAGAGAGGATAAAAACGCTTTAAGGTCAGCATAATCTTACCATTGTGTATGTGATATACGCTATAAGCCTCTACAGCCACATTATAGACTAGTACTACTAGAGTACAACCACTGGGGATATAAAGCACCATTAAGAAAACTAAGCTCCCTTTAAGCTTACTATTGAGTATCATACAGTAGATCCCATTTTAGGGCTTTATTGGAACATAAACAGAATATTACTGATAAAAGATTAAAAACGACCTTTATATGACAAGGTCACAAGGTCATTATTAAGTAGCTGAGTATTGCAGAATCACTTCAGAGGGCTATGTAGTATTAAAGTAACAGTAAATGAAAATAAAAGATGAAAAAATACTAAAAAAGGACATAATAAATTTTTATCTATACAACAAACACATCACACAGTAAGTCCCCATGGAGTTGCAGTTTGATAATACAAAATACCAAATTCTTTGCATATCATTTGGAAGTAAGCAGATTTTGTTTTGGTTGTTAGGCAAGCTGCATGTGTTAAAGAATAAAATGTTATGTGTGATTTTGAGTTAAGGGGTCTTCGTGTGACAAACCCTGAAATATATGCAGAATAAAATCAGGATCTTTATCTGACAGCAATCTCAGGTTCCTTCAACAAAAACTGTCATCCTCATACCTTCTGTCATTTTGTCATTGTCTAAATCTAGAAAGTGAAATAATAGTTGAGTCAAACTATTCCTAATTTCCTTTGGGACCTCACCAAGACACCCTAGTGTCTCTGGTGGCCTCCTTAAACCACTTGGGAAACTGTTTTAGGCTATTTAGAAATAATAGGTCTTGATGTGAGATGTTAAATAATCAAAGAGCTGACAGGTTATTAACTTTGAATCAGACCAGCCTGCTCTCTTCCCCAGAGTCCAAATCCAGTACAGCTCAAAACAGCTTCAACACATGTGGATCAATATATACTGTCACTCATTGCAGCCTACTTGCCATTTGCTGTATCTAGACATGACAGAGTACAGATTGAACCATTTTTAACATTTTCTCTTGTAAAAATTTGGGCCATTAGAGATACTACATGATAACTTAAAATTCATACACCTATTGTTTCTGTATTTTTTGATGAATATGGGTCAATAAATTCTTCATCCAGTGTTTGCTGGCTTATGTAACTACAGTATATCATTCAGTAAGATTATATTACCTCATAATTCTTGAAAATTTGATCGGCAGCCAGCCAAGTGAAAGCTCACACAATCAAACAGTGAGGTGTTTGTTTTTTTATCTCTTGACTTTAGACTAATCCTTGTGAAATACTGAAGCACACAGCAGTCTGAGGTCACCAGCACTTAAAGAGGCCATAAATACACTCTTTCAGCATTCTCCTGCATTACACTGCCATGCTGCTGTTTGAACTCATATCTGTAGATGCCAAAAGCTTTACTTTTCTCAGTGATCTTGAGCATCTGTGACTTAAACAGTTGTGTAATAAAAACTCTCTTTTGCAGAAAGTCTCACAGTCAAGCCTCATTAAACACCCCTCCCTCTCAAAAGTCTATATTGCTGTAATCATATCATTTGACATAATGGACTAGTTGGACTAGTTGGGGAAAAGGCCAAAGATACCAAATCATCAAAGAGAAATTAAATCCTTTAGAAGCTCCTGCAAGCCAAAGGCATAACCAGGCATGCCCAGACACCCGAAACATCACAGCATGAAAGGCAAACACAAGTGTTGTGTGTGGGTGTGGGTGTGTGTGTATGTGTGTGTGTGTGCGTGTGTGCGTGCGTGCGTGCAGGTGCTTCCTGATACACAATTTTAAGTAAAGACAGACATAAGAGATAGCTCATCTTTTCTGAAGCTGTGTGTTTCATGGATCCTGACAGGTTTGACTGATAAACAGGCAGGTTTCTGTCATTTTTTGGAATTTGCCTTATATATCAAACAAAACAAATGAAAGTGCAATACAGATGGCAGTCTTATGGATAAAATTATAGATTCAGGGAGGATAACCTCCGACTGAGCATACTGTCAGACACATTCAGGAAGAGTTGTGTCACAAGCCAACATCCTTCCTAATCACAAACATCCTTCCAGCTAAGAACATTAACTCTCAACAATTATACTCTTTGTTCCAGCTTGTATTTGTGGATGAACAACACAAATCAGAAAATTATGTGATTGATCATGATCCTGAAAGAAACTCCACATTTTCACCATGTGTGTTACATTTTAGATACTTTATCTTATGTAAAGTGACTTGCATTGACAACAACAGTTTAATAATCTTTAATAATCCTGCATAGATCATTTAAAGCACAAGCAGTCAATAGTTCAGAGTGCAAGAATCAGGTCAATGGTCACCTGACAATGTGATCATATACTGTAACCAAAAGCAAGAGGAATTTTGTCACATAATATGGCTTGTATTGAAGTTACTTTGTGGCCTTTTCACAGAGGACGTAAGCATTAACAAGCTTTTTCCTCTTGTGTGGGTGGGTTATTCCAGTATAAATGTAGATCATTTTGTCATATAGGGAAAATGCATATGTGATGCCATCTACCACTCACAACATCTTATATCACTGTATAACCTCACATCGTTCTAGAGTGCATTGTTACAGCCTGGCTTGTCATTACATGAATCCTGACAGCTAAAATCATGAAGCTACGTTCCATTAG
Organism: Lucifuga dentata; assembly: GCA_014773175.1. Taxonomy (NCBI): domain Eukaryota; kingdom Metazoa; phylum Chordata; class Actinopteri; order Ophidiiformes; family Bythitidae; genus Lucifuga; species Lucifuga dentata. Next base: position 13,465 of record VXCM01002328.1, read on the forward strand.
TTATAGTAGAATTAGTATTACTGTATGTGACTGCCAGCATATAGTTTTCATACATCTTAAATACGCATAATTTCCAATAAAATCCCATAAAAGGAAAGCAAGAGAGAGAGAGAGAGAGAGAGAGGAAGGTAGGGTCAAATCCATCTGATGAACATATACATTCCCTGTCTTACTGTCAGGACCTATATTCTCTCTAGGTACAGATGTCTCAGCCTGTTCACCCTCCCATGCCTGTCTCTTAATGCCTGTCTCTTATTCACTGCAGGGGGACATTCCTTAAACCTCAGCCTCTGGCATGCAGTAAATCTGTCTGAAAGAGACAGTCTCTAGGTCTGCCTTGAAGCCTCTGCCAGGCAAGAAATGCAGTTAGACACTATCTTCTTACAAATTTTCACCCTCTGTATTTCTTTTGATTCATTTTGAGTACCCTGAGCACTCAACCGCTGCCCACTTGCCTGAGGTGCCCTTCTAGATAAAATAATAAATAATAGCAGTGGCAAATAGTAGCAGTGGTGGCCATATGGAGGAGAGTCAAATACCCTTTTCTTTAATAAGAAGAAAAAACACTCAACTTTATGTTTTTCTGTGTCTCCCAGAGGAAAAGGTGAAAAGGTGGTGATGGGACAAGAGGTGCTCCTCACTGCCTGCACCCTCCCTCCCTGTGAAATGTACAACTCATTTGACTATACAGCTCTTCCAATGCTAGCTACCCCATTAAAAAAAAGATGTTAAGGTCCTGGCATGCAGCGTTCCATCGCTGCATCTCTGCACACCTGGGCTAAAAGCACAACAACTCCTTCTCTTGTCCAATGGCAGTTGAGAGGAAAGATTCCACAGGCTGACCTGTGCAGCAGTGCAGAACATCAGACTGTCTGCATAGATCGATGTCTGAGTTTTTTTTTCCCCCATAAGCCCTCATAAGCCTTTCAAAGGAATTTATTTAAGAATGAGGTGGCATGCAGGAGCCAGAGGCAGATGTGAAGCAGAGGAAAGGTGAATCACAGAAAACAGGGTGATTATATTTAAATTAAATGATCTTATCTAATATTATTTAAGAACAACACTAACTGTAAGAAAAGCTTTGTTATTATTTATTTATGTTCTGAGTTATCATTTGTCAGTAAGTTCTTTCCTGTATTTGTGTTGCCTTTTCCCTGTTATTGTTTATACCATGTGATTAGTTAATTGGTCTGGGAGCCTAAATGAGCCTGAGAGGACAAGATATATTCCATTTATCACTGGAGCTCCAAAGTCTATATTTGTGCATTGAAGACTTTACGTAAGTATTTCAGTTTATATTTATTTGTAATAAGCTTCTTTGGGCAGGGTGATTAATTTAATTAGAGTGTTACGTGTGCTAATGTTACCATATAGATGCATCCGGTTATATGTTGTTAACGAAGTAATACAAATACAATACAATACTTTACTATACTTTATTGTCCAGCTTGCTGGAAATTGGTCTTTGGTCTCACCACCAAGAAAAGCACCACACATACATCAATTCAACAGTGCAATGTACAACATAAAACACAAAATATAAAAACAGATACACAAGAATAAAACAGTATGGTTGATTATCTAGGATATGAATACATTAGTGGAGTTTAGTAAGGAGGCCTATTGCATTTGGAATAAAGGATTTTTTGTAAATTGATTTAGAGGCCCTTGGTACCCTATAGTGTATTGCTGATGGGAGTAGCTTAAATTCATGGTTGAGGGGATGAGTTGTGTCCTTAGTAATGAATAAGAATTGTTTAGAGTAGTTTCAAACTTATAGTGGATACCGTTATTTTATTGTGGTAATTGTTATATCACTGTGCTATATCACTGTTTTGTATTGTAATTATTGCATAATGGCTATTTTGAATTTGAAATATTGTACTGATATTCTGTTATCCTTCTTTAGGACCACAGACACAAACATACACCTACTCAGACAGTTGTATCATCAGTTTATAATTAAAGAGCCACAACCAGGATCTGTGTGGATCATTGTGTTCTGACAGACACTCAGGTGAACATCACCCTTCCTCAGCTGTAGTCTCCTGAGTCCTCACCTACACTAACCAACCGTGCTTTAAAACAAACCACATCTCACACAAGCTGTTCTCCTTTTCACGACCAAGACAAATCTCAGTTACTTGCTGTGGAATCTTTCAAATCCATACCCAAACCACGACCAACAAGATGCATTGTGAAAAACGTTTTATAGTGCACGTCTGTATACCCACCAGCAGTACAGTAGGGCACAACCACCAAAAGCTCTGTTCTCTTGTTCGTCTGCCAAGCCATAATAACAGCAGTTAGGTTAGGAGGCTAGTTAACCTTAATCTCTGAATTGCACTCTGGCACCAAGGAGAGGAGGATGTGTTGTGTGCTTATACAGGAGCTGGAATTAAATATTTACCACGAGGGGCTGGTGCTAATTACAGATTCAGAAGTGAGGAAAGTTGTTCTTGCAGGTCTACCAGCACTGTGGCTTCTTACCTGACTTAAGACCACAATGTTTGGAGTTTATGGAAGCATTTGGTCTTTTCTTAGACTGTTCTTCCCCCATGTGGTAAAAATGTGTTAGTGCACTGTGTTAGTGCTTCTGGCTTCAAAAGCTTTAAATGTAACAATAACCTCCTCCTGTTTAATTTCCCAGAAATTACATGCATCAAGGATTTTTCTGGATAATGAAAATGAGGTTTTATATGGACTGTGTAAAGAATGATGAAGATATACTAAAAGTTTTGTGGTTTTCTCATGATTTTGTGGCCGTCAGATTTCCAGACAGGATATCTGACTTCTATGACATCACAAGGGTCACTTCCTGGTGGTGCTTTAGACAACAGGTTTAAAATTAAATATCTGTCAAATCTATATTCAGGTAATTACTTCATCATTCGGACTCTGAGGAGAATGGATCTTTATTATGTTTGATTTAAAACTTGTACACATACTGGAATTTGGAGTTGTGATAACTTTAAAATATTATTTATTGTTTATCATATAAAATAAAAATCATGGGGGATTTGAATTTACATCCATAATAACATCCTTTCTCTACCAACTGAGCCCAAGGAAGAAATGAAAATAAATTACATCTGTTATAGACTAAATTTGTAGGACAAATGGAGATTAATTTAATATAATAGATATCAAATCATGTAATCCATTCAAAATTCTTGATTAGATTCTCAATGCCAAAGTACAGTATATGTGCATGAAGGTATTGTGTCAAGTTCAGCTTTTGTGACGTATGACCTTCAGTCAATAGCAAACTGTAATAGAGTTGCATCAAAATTTGAGGTGTGACTATTTTATTTACTTATTTTTGAATAAGTCTATTGCAGGTTTGTCCTTCATTTTCTCTTCTTACTCTCTCTGGTCATGCATGTTCACCAGCACTGAAGATGTCCAAGTGGAATAATACACGCTATGTCATCATTCATGGCTCGGATACATTGGATTGGGACAAGTGGATCATACACAAAAACACACACGAGTGAGAAGTGACAAATGGGGTGTGAAACAACAAAAAAAATAAAGGTGTCACAAATAAAAATGGTGAATGCATTCAAACAATAATGGCTCACACGGTGACACAAACTAAAAGGGGTTAAACAAGAAAAGGTCTAAAGTAAGTCAAACAAAAAGGTAAAACAGAAATGGTAAAAAAATAAAAATAAATAAATAAATAAATAAATAAATAAATAAATAATAATAATAATAATAATAATAATAATAATAATAATAATAATGATAAAATAAATAATAACAATTATTTTATAATCATTTTCTACCTGTTCCTGTTTCTGCATACCAATTGAATAAAAGATGATGCTGGTAAACGTAATTGTTTAAGGTATGAGATGACGTTGAAATGATGTCAGTATGGAAGTCATGGGGAAGCTGACCCCGTTTCCAAAGAGGAATTCCGAGGAGGCGTTTCTTTGACTTTGCCCAGTTGGAGGATGGAAATTGCGAGTGCAAGTCGAATGTAGCATTATAACAAGTGAAAGAAAACTTTTCCTGAATGGAACATGTCCAATGAAACCATTTAGATTTTTAAAAAACATTAAAATATAATAAAATTCTACAGGCTCCTCTAATTTTGTGTTCATACATTTTGGGTTATTGGGAGCTTTACACCTTTTGAATTAACAAAATAATAAATCACACTTATAACTGAGGTTATGCTGAAAAATGAGAAGTAAAGATGTTTATTTAAGTGCTAAACAAAGGGAAAAACATGTATAGAAAAAATAAATGTAAAGAAAAATGGACTATTTAAGCAAAGACTCCAGAGAGTTAGGCTAAGTGAGTGTTTAGAGGAACTGAACTGGAGATGTTTCCATCATTGCACCATGTGGGTTTTTTCCAAGACGTCTAAAAAGTTCACACCTCCTTAGTCTTGACATCCGAAGCACTCACACTCCCCCCCACACACACGCTCACACACACCCAGAGACTGACTTTGCTGAACTGTAGCTACAGCTAGTGGTGTTATTATTGCATTCACATCCTGAGAGATTTTAAAGCAGAAGCAACAGGCTGGTAAGTCAGCAGCTTTTCACTTACTGGACTTTTATACATTGATGTTTGCTGTCACGTTGCTTTCAAAATATAACAAATATTGAAAACGTTTTAGACTCATTGTAAAATTCACTTTAGGTTTACATTTCCTAATGAGCATTTGTTATTTTTGACATTTTACACTAAATTTTATTAATTTAAAAAGCAAAGTCCCATTGTAATTAAATTATTAACACTAGCTGATCTTTCTGTAATTTCATTATATGTTACGTATAATGACAATAAAGCTATTCTATTCTGTTCAGATGAGTGACGAAGAGTAAAGTAACTTATTCTTGTTTAATTATAAAATACATTTTTCAAACTTTTAAGTCTCTTTCTTCCACATTCACCTACAGGGTAACAGGGATAACATAAAATAAAACATTTTTAACTCAAGATGCAATTTGTTACAACATCAAAAGCTACGCTGTGTCAAATTTTTAATTTGTTGTGAATTTGACGTATTATAAATGACCCTTCCTTTGCAAATACAGAATCACCAGCTAGATGAATTTGTTCTACAACATTCCACCTCATCATAGTTTCTCTTTTGTTTCATGATGATGATGATGGTGAATGTCAGTTTAAAGGATGATGATGTGAATTAACGGGCTCCAACATGTCTTTGCATCCTACAGAAACGTGTTGTTGGAGGACTTTCTGGCAGATCAGAGCAGATTTCTCTGCAACAACGAACAAAGGAAGAAAAAACATAAATTTATCATCTCACAATGGTAAGGTCCTTTCTTTGAAATTGCTATACATTTTGATCTCCCCCNCCCCCCCCCCCCCCATGCTTCTATGATTCCCTATCTTTATAGTCTTTATAGGCCAGGAATGTGTCTTTATGTGGGACATAATGTACTGTGCATTGTCATGGTTGGAAAGACAGACAAACATCTATTGAAAATTTTGAAATTATTCATTAGACTACATAGTTATATATTCAGAGAGGAAAAGGCAAATGTATGCACACAAAATTGATGATTAAATTCAATACATTTGAATGCTAGTAATTTATACAGATTGTGTCTTTATTTAATTAATTTACAGAAAATAATTTTCAGAAGGAAACAAGGAGTAAGGAAATGTGTCATTTGATTAACTTATTCCTTTATTTTTAGAGATCTGATACTTAGGAATTGTTATAAATATAAGAGCTCAGTGTAACAGAATAAACTGAGTGTAACCGACGTATTAGTAATCTTTATTACATGTTTAATTCCTGTAAATACAGGAAACAGGATAGATTGTTTCATTTTCATTCAGTACTATAGGACACAGCTGTGGTTTGGTAGTTTGCTCAATATCTGGGTGTGTGCAAATGTTCACCTGTGGTATGTTATCTCTATGAGCTCAATAAGACAGACTAACTGGAAATGATCCAACAGTATGGATGACTCACAAGGTTTCTATTTCTATTTCTACACTTTTAGTTGCACATCTTGTGTGTTCTGTGCATTTTCTGTTTCACACTTCCTCATCATGAGCTGTTTGAACTGCTGTTCAAATTACTTTACAACATGAGATGATACCAAAGTCAAGACACAAATTTACAACAGAGAAAGAGAGAGAGACACATTGTCTTCTTCATTTCATTGCTGTTCAAATTCCACTACTTCACATGGACGCAAAATAGTCCAAGGATTGAGCAAATGATATGCGCTTAATATCATGGTGAAATTTTATTATGGTACATGAGTTTATGAGTTTCTGACTGTCACATTACTCCAGATCACTCACTTGGGGTGTGTGTGTGTGTGTGTTGGGNGGGGATTGCCTCACTATGAATGAAGCTCATCATAACATTTTTAAATTATATTTTTGTTTAAAAATTTTGTCAGAGTTCTCCCTTATTGAGGTTTCTATAGGTTGAGTTATTTTATTGTTCTTAAGATTCTTAAGACTGTTTGAGACTAACTGGCATTCAAGCATCGCTCTAGAAACCTCCGCTTGACTTTCCTTGACTTTATGTTAGTGACTTTATGTTAATATGCGATTGTATCTGCTTTGTCTCCCGCAGACAGAAATGTTGGTTTCACCATCACAGCCAGGGGCAACTGTGGTTTCTCAGGCTGCCAACAGCTCAGGCTTTCTGGATTCTGAGTTTCGTTATCACCTCTTCCCAGCTTTCTATGGCATCATCCTCATCCTGGGTTTCTTTGCTAATCTTTATGTGCTCTTCATCCTCCACTATCTCCGTCAAGCCAAGGCCATGGGTGAAATCCGCATATACATGATCAACTTGACCATCGCTGATCTCCTGTTTGTATGTGTCCTTCCCTTCTGGGTTGGCTATTATAGTCGGCGTGGTGACTGGATCTACTCAGACTTCATGTGCCGGCTGACTGGATCGATGTTCTTCATCAACACCTACTGCTCCATACTCTTTCTTGGAGCCATCAGTGTCAACAGATACTGGGCCGTCACCCAGCCTCTGAACGCAGCCTCTTCTGACCACAGGCATCGTGGGATTGCAGTGAGTGTTGCCATCTGGGTGATGACCATAGCAATGGCTGTTCCATATCTGGTGTCTCCAGGTACCAATGTTGATGAGATGAACATGACTCGCTGTTTTGAGGGGTACCAAAACACAACTGACGCAGGGAAGAGAGTCGTGGCAGCCACACATTTTGCAATTATTGGGATGTTTTTTGTCATCTTTTTCCTTGTAGTGGTGTGTAATCTACTTATTGCTCGAGCTTTACTTGCTCAACCTCTTTCTCATTCAGGATTCAGGTCTGGAACAGTTGCATCAAAGAAGTCCAACATGTCCTTCTCTGGTAAAAGGCCCAGGGGGGTGAAACGAAGAGCTCTCCAGATGTTGTGTGCAGTTGTGGGAGTGTTTGTTGTGTGTTTCCTGCCTCATCATGTAATTCAAGGTCTCTGGACGCTGGCAGTGTTGGATATCAAAGAAGGCTGGGGCAGTGTGGACTGGGGCCAAGAGACTCGCCAGGCCCTCAATGATGCACATCAGATCACTCTGGTTCTTATGGGCCTCAACTGCATTTTGGATCCTGTAGTTTATTTTTTTGCTACAAGGAAGTTTAGAAACTTCATCAAGGCCCATGTGAAAAAGATGGGAAAGGGAGAAGGGTGTTCACAGACAGTTACCTCTCAGATTGAGAGCAGGAACCAGAGCCAGAGACTTCACAGTGACAATCAACAACTTGAATTAAATTAGTCAAGTCTAAGGAATATTTATCATTAGTTTGTATATAAATGTAGATATAAAGAAGTATGTGTAAAAAGGCTCTACCTTGCATTTGACAATTGATGGATTATAGAACTTATAGTATTTTGTTGCACCTCTGGAACTGCAAGAGGGTACAACAACAGAATTCCATGAACCACACAATAAATAAGAGCTTTAAAATGTTTCCACTCCAGATTTCCATCATTTTATTGGTAATTGGTTGAGGGCTGTAACTTGCTGTTGAGTCATTGTTATTTAAATTAATCTTATTTGGTCTCAAATGCATTATTTAATTGCAATGTCTGCATCAGAGGTGCAGCAATTTGATTTGCACCAGCCTTTGGTTTTCCTCTGTGAAGAAGAAGTGAAAAAGAAGAAGTTTTGCAAGCAGAAGTGTATGAACAAAATTTTTGTCTCTTAGCAAAACAGCACAGAGGGCTGTTTTATCAAGCTATGAAATTAACTGATGAGACACCAGACACTTTTTTTAAATCCACCCATAGGTGCTGCTCTGTACAATGTAGGGCACTGAGAATAGTGCCTTATAGTGCAGGACAACGCACAGATATACTGTGTGTGTGTGTGTGTGTACACACACACATACAATACATATATACAGTATCTTCCCAACTGTTTGGGGTGTTAAGGGTATAGTCCTGTCTCTGCCATGCCTGATATTATATCAATAAAGTATGGTATAATGAGATTTTTGTCTTCCATCAGTGACATCATCTGTTATTTATCTTTACCTGGACAAGTCATAAGTGTTATTGGGAAACCACAGACTAGAGGCCATAAAGTCATAAAGAGCCATATTTCTGCTGTACTATCCAGTATTGTGTCATTGCTGCTATGTCTCATGTTTAGTCTTATTTCTATTCAGCTCGCTGCAATACATGTGAAATTATATTGTTGTGTTTCTAAGTTTACCTGCTGTTGCAAAAAAACAAAACAAAAACAAAAACAAAAAACAGGTGTATGCTGGTTAAACTCATGTTAAACAGCAGGTCACAGAAGCAGTAATGTTAAACTTGCATTTAACATTACTGCATTTAACTTACAGAGGAACAGTATAACCAACTCTCATCGTTGAAATTATGTGTTTAATTTGCTGTATTTTCAAAATTATGCAGCAGAGAACTAGAAAATATAGCGAAGCACAAATTGGGTTAATAATCAGGTTAATTAATTAACATGCACACAGACAGATAGAGGAAAGTGAGATTATTTGACAGTGTTAACCAACCAAACAGTATTTACTAGTGCTTCATTCAGTCATTTTAACCTACCTGGAACTGCCAATGTATAGATTTTACTGCTGTCAGATTTTCTTAAATAACTTATCAATGTCAGAAGATTTTAAAAATACAGTGTACACTTTCAGGTAGTCAATACAATGACATGCATTGCAAACTATGGGTCTATCTGATAAATCCAACAGGTTGTTCAGGGCAAAACCGAGTACACATCATCCCCAGCCATATAGGTGGGATCCAGATCAGTGTAGGCTCTGTTGACATCTGTGTTCATGTACACGTCTCTTTCTTCAGCCTTTGGCAGACCATTCCTAATGTATAAAAACATGTCAGGATACATTACGATGTTAAAATGTAGTTCACTCACCCATAGCATGCACCACCAATTTAAGAGTAATTAGGTATTAAATTATATGTGTATTTTTTCCCATTGGAGACCTACTTTGGCGACTTTGCAGGTTCAGAAAACCCTGTAAGAAAACAGATGAATTAAAATGGTTCCTTGAAAATTTGAAGATTCTCTGTTAAAATGCAACAAGTGCTCTTTACCTTTATCCAAGGTGTGGGTTGTGTTCAGGATTTTACTGAATTTCTCCCTGAATACCCACATCAGGATGATGAGGAGGAAGATCAAACCAAGGAGAGATATGACCAAGGCCGCTGTTCCTAACTTATCACCAACTATATTAAAAGAATGGGTCACATAAAAATGCTTCAGTTGCATGCAGGTCACAGAAGTAGCTGTGAGAGCTGAGCAAAGAGAACAACTGCAAATTGTTGGAAAGGGAAATAAGGATTTTTATCTTTATGCCACTACTGTACACTTACTTCTGATTAGTTTGATTTTTGCACTGAACTTATAAGTGATGTATACAAATTAGTCACTAAAGTAATAATAGATCGCAGTCTCATTCTTTACATTACTGAAGTCCAATAGAAATCAGCACACACACACACACACACACACACACACAAACTTCAGATATTTTCAGAGATGGAAGTACATTTACTCAAATACTAAAAGCAGTTTTGAGGTATGTACTTTGCATTTTATGAGATATTTTACTTTTACTCAACTACATTCACAATCAGCTGATCAGCATAAAATTTCTCCCAAATAAGAGATACAAACAAAAATTGACTTTATTTTTCTACTAAGGAATACATATTACCAAATTAAAAATGCTTAAACTATAGAACATTTCTCTATTATGATCACTTTCATTAAGTACTTTTTGTCACCTTTGGCTATTTTTACAGAGAATTTTGTTCCATTTCTCCATATTTGCTGTGTATGGGAATACTGATGGTATAACATTTCCTCGTTCAAGATTTAAGTCAAATACATGTTCTCTCTCTCTCTCTCTCTCTCTCTCTCTCTCTCTCTCTCCCCCTCTCTCTCTGATTCATGCTATGACAAAAAGAAGGTACGACATTGGATAATTTAACCTAATGCTCAAACTGAGGAGTTTGGTGTAGATTTCACACAAATGTCATGAGTCTGCCAACCTGTTGCAGGCAGGGCGCCAATGTAAACAGTGTGGTTTTGGCTAAAACTCTCTTGAAATATTCCAAGCTCCAAGCTCCGAGCTCGGCAGCAGTACAGCCCACTCTCCACTGGCTTGGTGAGGGTCAGATCTGTGCTGCTGCCTACGTGTTTCCAAATGCCATTGTTGTCCAGTCCGTGCCAGGACCAGTTGACAAAGGCAGGCATGGTGGAGGCGCCGCAGTGCATCTTGATGCTTTGACCTACTACTATTGTGTCGCTTGGTGTAGCCACAAGTTGCAGAGGAGAGAGTTTTTCTGAGGTGGAAGGTGAAATCAGAGATAAAGAAAAAAATTGATGATGGAGGAAAGAGAGAGAAGGGATGAAATAGTTACAGAAAATTTGAGAATAGATTTTTCACAAATTCTGTAAGTTCAATTGGTGGGAATGAAGTAACAACTTGCACGCCCTTACCCACTATGGTCAGCTGAATAACCGCACTGTAAGCTTCTTTGGTGGGCCCATCTGAACACATGTATTGACCTGATTCCTCAACTTTACTTATAATAATTGTATTTCCATATACATTTTCTGTGATGTTGTGGTATTTCCCTGTTGACTCATTCAAACGGTACCAAGAAATGACTGGAGGACCGGAACAGCTCGCCGACAGTGTGTTACCTGCCAAAGCTACTGGATTTCCAGTTATGGCAATGTTGTAAGAACCATAGGTGGAGTAGTGTGTAGTAGTGTGTAGTGTGTAGTAGCGTGTTTTGGTACTCTTAACTGCAAAAAATAAAAATACAAAAAGCATAAATAAATGGTAAGTAAAAATATATCTCCATTTAAATCCTATATTTTATATTCTGTTGCATTACTGACAAATAGAAATGTTCTTACCTGTGCTCTCACACAAAAACAACAGCAAAAAAGACCAAAGCTGCATTTTGTTTTGAAGAGACTACAAACCAAATGGCACAGTCACTATAGGCTGAAACATCCAGGAATGAATGAAAGGTTATTTTCAAAGCAAAGGTGAGTTTGGAGGAAGTCTAAGAGCGGGAAACTGAACAAATAGGAAGTATTAGCTTCCCTTTCAATCAACAAACAACTGAACTATGTAGAAATAGATTCAATATCTGATTGTCTGTTTGTCTTAATTTTATATGGCCATGCAACAATATGCACCATTTTCTCATGTTGTGTCATGTAAAGCTAAAATCTCTTATTCAGTTAACAGTTAATCTGAATCCACAGAACTTTTAATGGTTTTAACATTTTAGAGCAGAGTCATCAGACACTCGGTTTCAAACATTTCACATCTCCAACAGCAGTCACCTTCAGGCTCAGGCTGTGATGACAACAAAGACTTTTGCTGTTGGACAGTTTAATATCAAAGTCTCACCTGAGGCAAAGGCTCTCTGAGAGCCCACTGAAGGTCTGAAAAATGATCATCACGCACCATTTATATGTTGTATAATTCTCTCTGTTTCAGTGCTAAAAGTATATAACACTATTGAGCAACAAACATATATTAAATAGAATAATCAGATCCTGCATATAATGGAACTAATGTGGATGTAATAACAGGAACAGGAATCCAATACAATAGAGTCGAATAAATATTAACTTTATTTTCTGTGGCATTAATTTGACCTTTTTGTGAAGGTGAACTTTGGGATCATATTGGAATAAATTTTATTGTAAGGTGTTCCTCTTTGTCCACAGTGTTATAGTTATGCTCAGCAATCTCAGTCTTCAAATTTGCATCTAATCACTTATCAGCAATACACACACACACACACACACACACACACACACACACACACACACACACACACACACACAATCATGTTTGGTCAAGGGAAAACATGGTTTGGTATCCTGCTTTCATTCTGCCCAGTCATCTGCTTTCTTATCATCACTCTTATATCAGTTTCTGTCTGTCTTCATTCATTTATTCAGTTTCTTACTGAAAAAACATTGCTTTTGTCTTGTGGCGTTTTCACTGAATCAGTGTGCTAACTTCAGTAGGTCATGCACTTACAAATAAAGTATCAACATTCAGTTAAAATGAGGAAGTGGCTTCTCTTGCAATTTGCATCCGCAACAGTTACTACAACAAACTCTCCACAAGTATTGGCAGCAGGCTACAACTAAATTTGTCTTTACGGTGACTGTTGGATACCCAAATGCCACCCAAATAACAGCGAAGAAGAGTTACGCACAGTGAATCCAACCGCCAGTGACAGGAATAATCTTTATTTGGCTGAAAACTGAGGCTCATTTAGGGGAAAATACACCTTGGTGTACACAGGATACTGTTGCGGGCTAACAAGTATATTGACAATAACAGCTTGCATTTCTTTGCCATGAGCAGAACAGGAACAACAGCTCACTTTCAGTACAGTATACAACAGACAAAATAAAGTATGCACAATTGTACACACTGTCATGTAACTGAGCTGCTAAAGGGGGTTTAGGTGAAGCCCTCAAGGCTGTTGATTTCATTAAATAATTTTAACATTTTCATTTAGAAAATAAGTGCATGCAAATGTATTCTCAAAAATGCAGTTTCATTCTGTGCCATCTAATATCCAAGACGTCTTGAAAGCTGAACTTATAAAATATTTTTGTGGTAGACTGGAGAGAGTGTTTTTCTATCCTCTGGTGATCTGTGACTTTCTTTTAATGAAGTTGTGACACCAGAGGAAATAGAAGAACAACCTCTCTCTCTCTCTCTCTCTCTCTCTCTCTCCCTTGCTCTTTCTATTCTCACTTTCTGTGTGAGAGATAAACGCCGATTTTGTTTAATTATCTGTGTGTGGCTTCATATGTTTACAATGTGTGTATATGTGGATGTGTGTGTTTTCCTCAAGTCATTATTCTTCATTATTCTTCTATTATTCATTATTCATTCATTATTCTGCCTGTACTGCTGGCTATAGTCAAGCCTGTTGGTTCTCAGTACAGACACCACTGTGGCCTTCCTTCTAACAGACGATGTAATGAGGTTTGTGTGTGTGTGTGTGTGTGTGTGTGCATGTGTGTGAATCTGTGCATACTTATCTATAATATTTTTCCCTGTCTAGATGTTTGATTTTTACCTAATAAACAAATGCAAACAATGTATTTCATGATCGACTTTGGACATTGACTTATTGATCTCAGGCTCGTGACCACATAATGCATCATCTGAACTCCTGGACAAACTGGGAGATGTGGAGGGGGAAAAGGCATTACACCAAGAAATTATTTTAGACTTTTGGGAAAAATTGAAAATAAATTAAATCAGAAATAAATGTTTGAGGTTTAAAGATCTGACTATACTTGTTAATGATATACTAATCTACAAGATATAATTGATAGATCAAAGCTAATAATGACCTCAGTCCATATGCTGATGTATGTTAATTTATCTGAGACTCATTTACCAAGAGCTTATACACTCATCAGTATCCTACCTAGAGTAAACTTTAAGTTTTCACTGACCAGTCGTTAAAAGGCACCCAAAGGTCAAATTGTGCTGTTGGTAGATGATTTTGCAACCATTTGACTGGTAATTTGTATAATTGCATTATCAAGAATGAAAGATCAAGAATTCATCTTAACTGGCAAATATATTTAACCATAAAAATGCCACTTTAGGACCTTTGCCTGAGAGAGTGTGATTGCTGAATTGGCATTGCTCATTTACCTTCAACCGTGAATTTTCCCCATGGACATCAATATAACGTTTTACCTCCAATCACTAAAAACAATAGTTGCATAATAGTAACTTATATTGTTGTCTAAAGTTGGACATGTCCCAAAAGGTTTCCTGCTGTCTTGTCACTGCCTCGTTGTGCTGCTCAAGGACTTATACAAATTACAAATGTGCTGAGCTTTCTTGACTATCTACCCACTACACCCTTCCATCATGCTATTTTGTTATATAATTAACTTTTACAAATAAGAATCCACTATTGGAGGTGCTGGGAACCATGGAAATAATGTCCCCTATGGTCCCCCCATATATGATTCCCCCCCTCAGGGTGACAGTTTCCTGTTTCCGGTTTTTCGGATTGCAGCCCCGGGAGGTTAGTTTTGTAATGTTTATGGATTATTTATTTATTTATTCATTCATTCATTCATTCATTCATTCATTCATTCATTTCCTTAATACAGAAACATTTGTGTTTTGTGTCAATTGAAACTGTTATTAACTCTGAATAGCGATCTGTAGAAATGTTTGTCCTGCGTATTAATGCGCTGCATTGCTGGATATGTTTCTTTGTTAGCATAATAGCAGCGGTAAGTTATACGTTGTAACAAGCTACAAACACAATACTGGTGGAATATTTTACCAACAGAATGTAAAGTACGCGTTGTATGTACGAGATTTTGCGCGTGTGTGGACAGTCCAGCTTGTGATAACGCAGAAACGTTGTTTCCCACGCCACAGACTCACTCCATGACAAGGATAATAGCATTAAACAAATATTTTTTCATCAAAACCTCTGTCCTTCACACACGCACATATAATAGTAACATACAAATTAAAATAAAAATAATAAACAAAAAGAATAAGCTCAATGACAAGTGTTATTACTGTCATGTATTAAATTATTTTTTATAAGTAGTTCAGTGTTATTTACCGGTAATTAAGCATTGTAGAATGTGTGGCATGCTTCAATAGTTTTTATAATATTTGCAAACATAAACAATGGCAGGCTAAATCAGCATGTTTTTCTTAGCATTTGATACTGCTTTTTACTTTTTCAGGCTAAGAATGTGTTCAGCATAAGGCCAAGAAGGACGACTAAAAGGAGAAAAGCTACATTCAGAGTTGGTCTCCTTCTGCACCATGATACTTTCCACCCAAAAAAAGGTGTGTCATTTCTTTACAGTACTCAATTAAACATGTTGTTTAACTGTATGTTATCAATTCACATTGGTGTGTTGGATATATAATTCTTATAATTCTTTTAATGACCATCATGGTCAGTTCTGTTCTTCATGTTGTCCTGCACAAAGTGCATGCCACTCTTACAAATTGTACAAGTCAAAAAACATTTTTTTTCTGTCAGCTATCTATACCTGCTTTCCCATTTGTTTTTTACATCGATGTATTGATGTATGATCCTTTAAACCAGGAGAGATTTCCACTGGGGATTTCTGGCAAGATAAAACAAAAAGATTAAAATGACCAATTTTTGCTTTTTGTGAGTACAATATCACATAAATACTTCTTAGATACTTGTGATATATTATAAAAGGAAATGACAACCATTGCAGTGGAACTTTCATGCACTTTACATCTACAGGCCCAGAATAGTGACACTTCTCACTTGAATACACGATTAGCCACTAGGTGGCGCTGAGTCCCCACAGATTCCAACCCTTTCATATTTTATACTTGCTTGGAAGCATCAGCAGTCCACAGTCGCCCTTTTAGTCTTCGCCTGTGATCCTGTCTATTATTCTGCCAGTTTAGCTGCTTTTGTGGTGTAAATGTGGGCAGCTGCAGGTCATTTTTCTATTGGCTGCATATTTCATTGTCAAATAAAAAAAACATGTCATCACAGAACTGTTGGAGGCCTTTGCCAGTGAACTGCAAGATTGGAAACTGTCAGCCTTCAGCAGCAATGTTGAGTATGTTTGTATCTGTAAGACACAGCAGGCATTTTGTTTACTAAGTTTGATGGAGAATGTGAGATTAATCAAATATTAATTATTCTCCCCGTTGCACTGTCAGCTCCTTCAGTTTTGTATTGGAATAAAGTTCTTGTTTTTACGTTAATTTCCTCCAGATAAATGCTTGTTTTTTATTTATTTTTTTATTTTCTTTTCAGTGTCACTGTGACAGTTTGTGCTGTGGGGTGTTTTTCACTTTACACTTGAATTGCTACCCCCCCCTTGTGCTTTCATTTTGTGTGTGTGTTCTGAACAGCAGCCCTATGGGGAGTTGAGTCACTTTATTATGAAGAAAATATATTATTATGTCATTGAGCTGAACAACCATGAGATTTCCTCTTGGAGACAGTTGTTCCTGCTGACCCAAAATGAAATATGAAGGTATTTTGTGTGTATGTGTGGGGGTGTGTGTGTGTGTGTGTGTGTGTGTGTGTGTGTGTGTGCGCGCGCGTGCGTGCATACAAGCAGGAAAACAAAGCAGTGCACTCATCCCTGCATCATTTTTTGATGGATAAGTTTCCTCCCTCCTTTTGTCACGCTTTGGTTGTCACGGTGATGACGAGTGGCTTCCTTCAGCCTTTCTGGTGGGTGGTGGGATGTGACAGCACGTCTCTCACTACTCTTCCTCCCGCTGGCTCCTCTCTGCTTCCTCTCTTATCTTCCCACACTTTAAATGATAAAGTTGTGTCTTATTGGCCATTTTGCCACTCCTCTCAGCGATCCACAACACAGCATCTTAAACTGTGAATATCATTTCTTTCTCCCCATTTCTCTTGACCAACCAGTATGGCATTCAGTAAGAACAATAATGGTAATGAGTGCAGTAACACCAGTGACAAGAGCTATTACAACACCAGCAACAAAACAGCAGAGGACAGACCACTCGGCTACAGATGGGCTCTTCCTGTGCCAGGCAGGAAATGGCGCTGAGCTCCCAAGCCGTCATATTTCATTTTAGCAGAGAACAGAGGTCATGTGAATCTATTTCAGTGTTTGTGGTCTAGAAAAACTGAAATGTTTAGTCAAAAATGACAGCTAAAACCCTTAAAAAAAAAAAAAGAAAAAGCTGTGTAGCTGGGATAAAAATGATTGCAGTTTTATTGTAAAATAAAAAGGGCACAAGTTTAAAAAAAATTGGAGTTTAAAAACAGCAGCAAACATTTTAGTCTTTTAAAGGACCATAATGGCCATTTTGCATGTTTGAACCTAATATAGTCAATTTTTATACACATGCCGTTATTGACAATCATTTCCCAAAGCATACTACTGTAATGGTGAATTAAAAATGTTTTTCCTACCTTCCAGGCCACCATTGGTTTCAGTTCATTCTGGTGCGCTATTAAAATCAACTTGTTGATACTTGAAACGTTCTTGGGATAGGTAATCCATCATCGTGAACAAGACGTGTATTCAGTTTTTTTTTTCAGAGCTACGTAATTTTAGCTTTGAAGTGCAATAAAAAGAGCGGAGTGAATGTATGTCTCCACCGGGGAATATAGTCCTAAAAGAAGACCTGCATTTATCAAAAAATTTAAACAACTGTTTCTTCATAAGGCATGTAACTATTAGCAGGCGAGATTTTTAAGGTGGGTGTATCGCTTGAGTATTTGATTTTGAAAAATTAAGAGATTTTGCAAAATATCAGGAAAGCTGAAATATGGTTTTATCCTTTGGGAAATGATTGTCAGTAATGTAACATATATGAATATTGAATATATTAGGCTCAAACATGCAAAATGGCCGGTATGGTCCTTTAAATCTTAAATATATGACAGCGCAATCAATGATCTAGTCAGTTTAGTCCTGCTTTGTAGACTACAATACCTCATACTTTCTCTTTTTTGCCTGTTTTTTTCAGTGATCTTTCAGTAGTAATCTCATTGTTTTGTCATCATTGCCTCTAATATTTAACCTTATACCTCACGCTTCTGCTCTCTTGTGCAGTGTCAGTCAGCGGAATGAAGATGACTTGCAGCTGACCACACACAAATGATCTTAACTGTGTACTCATCTAAATGCACATGTATGCAGTACAAAACCTCTGTACACATTCACACAACAGACTATTCCGCATTATGTACATGTGTGGGCTTTGTGCATGTCAGTCTTCATTCATTTGTTCATTCATTCATCATTTGTGTATAAATGCACATTTCTCACACATTGAACATCGATGTGTATGTTTTTGAGTACTTATAATCAGAGTGCAAGTATAATTCTGAAGTACTTTACCTGAGTATTTCCATTTTGTGCTGCTTTGTACTCTTTATTCTGCCACATTTATTTAAATATTTTAGCGATTAGTTACTTTGCAGATTAAGATTTCACATGGGATATATTTAGAAAATACCACTGTTAGATATATTATAGCCTTGTTTCAGCTTGATGGCACAATGCAGTTTTAATATTATCTCAAGAATTTCAGAAAGGGAAAATAGGCCAAATATACTAATCATTCAACTAACCTAAAGTTATGAAAAAGTGCATCTACAACATTGTACATTTTTATATTTCACTGAAGATTTGTCATTAAAAACATTGTATCTTCAATTACAGGAATTAAAGTTTTCTTTATTGACACATTAACATTGATATATATACATGTTAGTAATTTGCCAGAGTATTCTGCACAGAATGCATAATACTAATGTGGTTGATTACTACCTACTTTTACTTAATTGAATTTCTGAGTGCACAATTTTTAATTGGAATGGGAGTATTTTGCCAAAAGATTCTCATACTTTGTCCAAAATTGGTTGGTGCATATTTGCGTGTGTGCGTGCGTGCATGCGTGTGTGTGTGTGTGAGAGAGAGAGAGAGAGACCCAGGCTGTATCATCCCAGGCTGCAGATGATGTGCTCAGTTCTGCTGTGTAGGCCCTGTGTTGAACAGATGTCGTGGACGCTGATACTGTCCCTGTGCTGAGCAGGAACAAATTACAGGCAGATACATACACACACTACAAATATAACCTTCAGATTACAGATGGCCCATATCAGAAACCCCGGCTGGATTTGCAAGATGTAAATACTGAAGGGTAATCCAGCATGGGGCAGAGGGAGGTATAATGTGGGCAGCACGGGCAGCAGATGGCGGGTGTGTGTGTGTGTGTTTCGGGTTAAGCATGCTGAGGCACTGACATTGGGATTATGGTAGTCTGTTTTGATGTGCCACAGATGGACATGTAGCGTTTTCTTCTCAGTTCAAAATGCTCTTATTCCAGCAGCAGGTGGAATATCCTCCATTTAAAACACCAATTTTTTTTCACTCTTTTTGAGGCAGGAGGTTGTGATGTTCTATTACTAGTAAATCTAGGCGTGCACTTAAAGTGACCTTGAGTAGCATATGAGCAGTAAGCTCAGAAAGAGAATGAAAGCATGAGCGCCTTGACTTTCAACCTCAATTTCCCCGCGGCCTTGTATGGTGAGTGATATGGGACACACAGAGAAGCAGACAGGAAGAGAGAAAGTGAAAGAGTGATGCACACTCTGGAAAAGAGCAAGAAAGAGAGAGAGCGTTGTCATATGAGCGAAGTCTCTTTTGATTCCCTGACTCACAGAGGTCGCAAGCCAATTGAGCTGGCGCGCTATGATATGATGTACCATCCTGGAGAACATTTTCTTTCACACATCCTTTTTCATTTCACATCCTCCTCTCCTTCCTCCTCTACACCCATCTCTTACACCCTTTTTGTCCTTGCCATAATTTCATCTCTGTGCACGTCATTAGCAAGCTGACGCCTAATGAATTTCTTATCTCCCACAATTCAGTGGCTGTTGTGATAAGGCTTATTGTTTTCAGTTTTGCTATTCCCCATACTGAATATGAGCGTGTGTGTGACAGAGAGAGAGAGAGAGAGGAGAAGAAAGAAAGAAAGAACATGAGACAGGCAGGCATATTTAGACAGACAGAGGTAGAGACAAAGGGAACTTTTGCTTAGGGAGAAAATGACAACAATTAGTTGGTGGTGGCTTGCATTCACTAGAAGCAGTAGCAGCTATATTGTGTGTGTGCGTTTGTGTGCTGAAGAAGAGGATGGCAGCACATGGGGAGGGCCACAAGGAGAGACATCAAGAAAAACCGGTGGGAGGAAGTCCACAATGTGAAGAGCAGAAAATGGAAAAAGGGCAAACAAAAATGAAAGAGAGGCAGAACATTTTTGAGAGAGGAGAGCAAAGAAACCTTAAAAGCAAAAACACAAGCGTCTGATTGGAATTGGACAGAGAGAAAGAGAGAGAGAGAGAGAGAGGAAAAGAAGCCTAGAGATGATTAAAGTAGGAGAGAGAAAGGAGGGGAGACAGATCGAAGGACAGAGAAGTGGCAGATGGTAGTGTTCTGGTCTGTTACTAATGTTCCTCGGAAGAATTAAAGTCCAGAAAAGAGTTAGTACACACACATACACACATGCGCGTGCACACACGCTGTCAGCTCAGTATAGGTGTTAGTGAGGGCCCCTGTAAACATCAACAACTCCCCTCTGCTTTTCCCCTGGCAGTACTTAGTGACTTAGTGACCCATGCAACCCCTCACACACCGGCATCAGCCCCAGTAGTAGCGCATGGTCGATCTAAAGTGTCACCTCGCTAAATATGGGCACACACATAGATGAACACACACACACACACACACACACACACACACACACACACAGCACTGTGTTTCGTTAGCTGTAAGTGTTAAACACATTCTTCTGACACCTTTCCTGATAACAGAATGCATCTGGAGTGTGATGCGAGAAGGGGAGGGATATTTGGGTGGAGTGAGGAAAAAAAGGAAAAGCATCAGTATTGTAAGGTGACAATCAAGGGAAGTGGGGATCAGTTCACTTTAGAGCATAGTGTATATTCTAATGGATAGAGTATAGCACTGTTGTAGCTCTAAGAAGCCTGATGTCGTTCTTTTCTTGTGGCCATATGTCATGATCACACTAGCAGTAGGTTAATAATATCTTGTACAGGTTGATCTGCAGAATTGTTTCTGGCTTGTGGGTTCAGCCAGTGTAGGAACAAAACAAGGTATTGTGTAATGGTTAGTGTGTGTCTGGTTGTTTTCTCTTATACCCCCAGGAAACTCTTAGATTTATTTTAGCCACCTTGTTAGTCTGGACTCTATGTTACTGATGTGACTTAATATTAATCCTGTTCAGTAGTAGCCCCAATAAGCCAGAGAACCAACACATTACATAATTTATGAAATACTGCTTATAATGAATATTTAATTGTTAACCTTCCGTGGTAAAGTAATTTATCAAGATTAAGTTGCTCTGAAAAACATCAACCTTTGATCATACAAATAGATTTTTTTTATTCAATACCAAATTGGCCTAGACCTGGCCTTCTGCATAACCTGCTCTTCAATGAACTGTGGGTTGACTAGATTGCCATATTATCCCCTTAACTGCTCCATATAAACTTGCTTGACTCAAGGTAGAATCTTCAAACACAGATCATCAAATATTTACAAACAACAACCCTAAACTCCCAGCCTTGCAAGTTCTTGCCTAGCATCCAGCGTGTTACTCTACTTCCTGTCATTCCTCATTCACTGGCAGTCAACTGCCATCAGCTCTCAGTCCTCCCTCCTCTGTCACCAGAAGAGTTTCTACCCAAACTACTCACCTTAACTAAGTATTTTTTTCTGTTAAATGTTCTCAAAACTATAATCGATCAATTGATCAATTGTGTCTCCATTTGGTGGTGCTTTTTTAAATCTTTGTTGGCAGATTTTGTGGCAAAAAAAAAATCTGGAAACATAATCCCAAGTCATCTTAATAGCGATATTATATAAAAAATTCTTAATTATGACATTTTAACCCACCCAGGAATAAAAATGGTTATTAGTCATGCTACTTGCTTTTTACTCAACTGCATCCTTTTACTTGATTGACGAATGCTCATTGTCAACCTTAGCAATGGGTCAAACACATCTACTCAATAAGATAACAGTTCTTATTGTGTCACTTGTTAGCTTGGACTCCTTATAATGAACTTTCAGACTAAGTGACAAGTCCTCTTACAGTACAGTGTTTTTGAGTACAGTCCCTGTAGTGCACTGTGCAAATATAGTGTTAGCAGCATCTGCGCTATGTAAACAAAAACAAGTGCCCTATAAATATGACAGATCAGCCCACTGCGCTGAATACAGTGTGACAATACACACTATACTTTACTAGAATCACTACACTTCAAATGGTCAACCAACCATGTAAAAAATATAATGTAATTTTAGATACTTTTTTTAGTGGCAAAGTGGTTCTCCTGTGTCGGAGGGAAAACTCCTTGATTAGTTGAAGGACAACAGACTGAGTATGAAGAGGCACACATGCATACATACAAGGGTAAAGCTTTTCCAAAGTGAAGGTCAGATAGAAGAAAGCTGTCTATTTAAAATTATTTTGACTCCAGGAAAGGCGCCACTTCCCGATGGGACGCACAAGCTTCAAGTAGGCCAGCAGCTCGATTCCGATCTACATCACTTTGGTTGGAGCAATTGAAGAAAACTTCCAAAAGTCCTGAAGGTTTTTTTTTGTTTGTTTTGGCTGACAAATGATTCATCTTGAGTAATATTTATACCCACCCTGCCCAACTTTCAGACCTGCCACACCCATGTTGTCATTTGTTATGATGTGGTGAGCACTATGCAAGGGATTATTTTCTGAGTAACACCCTTGTGTTCAAAACCTTTATATTTAGATCTGACATAGAATTACCAATCAGCATCACTTACTGATCATATACCATTATATGGACATGCTGCATTTCTTTTTTGCATGACTGTATTTTGAAGCCATTTTATACCAAACACCCAACTTGTGAAATTTGGGAGTATGCTTAATTTGGTAATGCAGAAAGACATTTTATCAGTCTACATATGAACACAGACGATATCAGTCAAGCTTTTTTGTATTTTGCATCTCTATTTCTCTACTTTTAGTTTTGTTAAGAGCTTCCACATCGTCCTCATCACCCTCCGCTTTGCTCCTGCAGTTCTCTGCCTGTTCTACACCAGCAGTTTTGGCAGCCTTTTTACATGAAGTAGCAACTCTACACAAGGACCCAGAAGCTTCATTACACTCATTCTCCAGGCCAGAAAACAGTCACCATGTTGTAACATTCCATAATGCCTTGCCAACTGTCCACATGTCCCGGGCAGGACTGAAATGGGTGCAGCCTGCAGAGATGCTTTACTTCCTCAGCAGGAACATCAGGAGCACAACTCTGCTAGCTATCCCCACACATATGGCCCTGTTTTTCATTTTTGGATGAACAGAGTGGAGAGAGAGAGAGAGAGGGAGAGAGAGAGCATGGGAATGGATGAGGAGAAAGTGACAAAGACAGAGGAAAGGCAGATTCGAGAGAGAGAGAGAGAGAGAGGTAGAGTTAGACAAAGAACCTGGAAATGGGAATGGCAAAAAATGAGTAATTGTGAGAGACAGAGAGAAAAAGGGTTGAGAGAGTGTGAAATGTGAGAAGAGAGTTTAATTTGTTTTTCAGCAGTGTCGTGCCATCACAGAAATGTGTTTACCAGCCCCTGCTTTGCCATTAGTGACACTCGGGTGCTCCTGTAGAAGAAACCAAATAGGTTCATAACTGCCTCATGTATCCTCCAAATGTCCCCATAGCTCTCCGTCTGTTGGACTGTGTCCGTCCGTATGTCTCTTCTTCTCTGTTCATCCATCCCTTTCGTTCTCCCTCTGCCAAGCTTTCACTTTCTCTGTTGCTCTGTCTTTCCTTTTTTTCCCTGTTTACTCTTTCTCAGCACTCAGTCTTTCTCCAGGTTTTGAACTGGTACCTGTCATAGTGATAGAAAGCTGACCCAGAAGTGCCACAGTGCAATGATGCAACTGAGAAAGAGCAGGAGAGATACAAATGCTGTGTCCCATTTCAGGGACATGGACTGAATGATCCAAAGAAGATTTACCTTAGCATTATCTTTAGCCTCACAGCGACCAAAACTAGTACTGCATTTTGGGGAATCTGGTGAAATTGTAAATTCATAGTTTATCACCAGGAGAAGTTGCACTTGAACAACCAGAAAAGTGAATTGTTGATGAATATATATTAGAGCACCTAGAAACAGGTGACCACAAAGAGCAGGTTCCACACACCATTAATACAGACAGGTCAAACACAGTTGTGCAAAATTTTAATTTTTTCATTAAAAAAAAAATTGTTCGAACAAAAAGGGATGAAATTTATTAGTTTTATTGTTGCTTATTGTATGCTTTATTAGTACACCAAGACATTAACTTCACATACTGCATAAAAATTTCTTCAACTAGATTAATATGTCAGCAATATTAAGAGGCATATCACATCAGGGGCTCACAGCCGGCACACTGCTTTAGTTCCTAACATCATTAATAAACCAGTTGATAGCTGCAGACGCCTTAGGCAGAAGAGACCAATCACTCCGCTGACCAACACCAACAGAACTGTTAAGGCCAAAGCAATGATTCTGTTGCATCTATAAACCACATTCCTGGCATGTTCATGTACTGCCAACTAACCAATACCTCCTTAAAGTCCACAAAGTCTGGCATTTGCTTGCCAAATACATCCATTATAATATGAAGAAATACCACCTTGACACTGAGCATTCAGTGCCACTAAATAAACATGTCTACTCTGTTGGCTACAATGCCAAAAACTGCAAATTCCCAGAACACTGAAAACTCTGCAAACACTCATCATTCCACTCTTCCAAACACGAAACGCTTGTAAAGGCACGCATGCCACTGCTACATCAAATGTTAAAAAGTGCTCAGTACACCACAGCTCAGCATGTTTCGTGAACAAGGAAAAAAACTCCTTTCTTTGACAACAGGTGCCTTGTATCATCTATTGATTAATTACAGGTGCAAACCCAGGTATCAGTTCTACCTGGCTACAATATCGTATTGTAATATTTTATTACATGATGGACTGATAAACTACCAGGTTAATGGCAAATAATTCTTCTGTTTCTTTATCACAATATGTGCAAAAGATTGTAGCAGGCTACATGCGATAATTAACATATCCAGGCTGTTAACAAGAACAAGCAAGCTTTTGTTGTTTACCTGGCTTATATTAATTCTATCCTGCAATGGCTTTTTCATTGGTGCAGATTATGTGATCTATTTATTTATTGATGATCACCTGAGCACAGCATTAAACATATGATTTTGAGATTGTGGGAATGAACAATGATGTGCTTGTGTTTTCCTACATTTGTGGGCTGTATTTTTAAGAGCCTTAATTTTGAATGGCACCGTCTTGCTGACCCATTATGATGTATTTGCTCTCAAATGCGGACTTTAAAGGAGGCAACCCCTGAAATGAGACATGGGGGGGGGGAGAGAAAATATTTGCATGCACATACACCCAACTAATTTCTAACTAATTAATTAGCTGTTAACATGCGCTATCAGCTATCACAAAATTTGCCCTTAAAGTTGCTGGTCTGGGATTTTGTTGTTTTGAACGATTCATATCTGGTTTGGTGAGGCAAGTGGTTAACAAAGACCTTTCTTGACTTCACAACCTTGTCCCAATAACAAATGAAACAACAGAACATACTGCTGAGAAATATAGTTTTAATCCAAACAAATATACTTTTAAATCACAGTTCACACAATAAAATCCTCTTTCTTGAAGAAAACTTTTCTTCACATCATGAGGCATTGCAACTCTGTCCCTCCTCTGACACTGCCAGTCACCTTTGCAATACTTCTGACTTTATAGCACGTTTGCCTTTCAACCTGGCTGCTTTTATCTGCTTTGCCCGCATAATAGCCTGTGTATCCATCTTTTCCTGCCAATCTCTCCAGCCTCCTATTATGCTCTTTAGCAGCCTGCAAGAGCTCTGCCAACCTATCAGCTTGCTTTTCTCCCACCAAAACCCAGTTCTTACAGACTGCTTTTAACAACCAGGAGTCCTTTCATCTTCACTTCCTGGAAGCTGGAAGTGAGACAATGAGAAGCATTCAAATCCAAAAAACACCAAGTAATGCTGTACACCATTAGAAAAATGAGTGACACAAATAACCCTTGCAAAATGAGCACAGGTTTTTAGTAGAAACAATAAAACTTCTTGAAGGAGGTAACTTAAATTGATTTCCTCTATAAGGAATGAACACTAGCTGAAACCACGCTTTGGAATAGCTGAAATGCAGCAGCCCGGATGTGAGAGGTGTGACTAAAATGTCTCCCGCCCTCTGCTAGTAAAGTCTTTAAACGTGCTAACCTCTTCCCATATTCTGGTGTCAGATCTGTCACATAGCACCACTCAAGGGGCGAGACAGGAAATACCCTGTTTTAATATTTTAGCAGCTCAGACAGTTGGAGATCAGGTGAAGTGACAGATAACAGGTAAGGCAAAGTGAGGCAGTTAGATTCAGAGAGCAAATCCAAGAGTCAATACATGGAAGAGTGGCTGGAACAGAGTTTGCTTGTCAAAGGTCTTTTTTTGAGTCAACATTCAGCATTGCAGTGTTGACAAAGTGTTGACATGAGGGACTGAAAAGAAATGAAGGAAGATAACGAGAGAGCCAAATGTTAGCATCAGGAGAGTATGAAATATTGTGGGAAAACTAAGAAGAAAAGACCAATCGGTTTCAAGGATGTCACTGTATGTCTGTGAGTTTTGCTGCGCACATCCATACAGGTGCATGAGTGTGGGTTTTTGTTGTGTGTGGCTTGGGAGCAGTTGGTGAAAGGGAGGATTTGGAAGAGAGAAGTTAGAGTAGAAAGCTGCTGGAGGTAATCTTGTGGCCTACAGCTGATAACAGCTTTCCACCAAGAGCCGCTTAGCAGGAGCTTGGACCACCATCAATCAGCCAAATGTCTTTCTGAGAGAGAGAGAGAGAGACAGAAGTTGAAGTTTAGAGAAAAACTGAAACAATGCATTTTTGTGGTGACACGGAGACAAACAAATCATATAACACACTTGTGCAACACTTCTTCAGAATAATATGCTTGCTAATATTCAGCTGTGCTCTTGGATCTTTCATCCATATGTACCTTCACCTGGTGTATTGCACTGGACATTGGACATGCATGCAGAAAGTCTTACCCCAGAGTAGATTTGGATGCATGTGGTGACAAGGCAAATGCCTTAATGTGTGTGTGTGTGTGTGTGTGTGCGTGCGTGCGTGCGTGCGTGCGTGCGTACATACGTGCGTGTGTGTGTGTGCATCTGTCCGTCTGTCTGGTTATGGCCTAATGGGCCTTCAGCCTTTGCATTGCTGACAGAAAATCAATGACCCACTCTGTAGGCCTAATACTGATCCCCTTGTGCAGAGAGAGAGAGAGAGAGAGAGAGAGAGAGAGGGAGGGAGGGAGGGAAGGATAAACACTATGGAGTCATATCCATGGCTTATGACAGAGTTGTCACATATCTCCTCTCACTGAATCTTGATTTCCTTTGTATGCTCTAATCTTCCTGCGAACATATGCCCACACACAACCTTGCGGACAGACAAGTACAGCACACCCACAATACGACTTGGATTTCTAAAAAGCATAAGAGGTCTTTTGAACAAAGACTTCTAGTTTCATGTATCACGACGGGGTCAGGTTAACCGTATGAATTGACACCTTTGTGAGTCATTAATGGAAGAAGGCATAGAACAGCAATCTGACAAAATGAATGAAATGGAAAGAAGAGATCAACAGAATTAAACAGTACACGTACAAATTATGCAGAGTCTCATGATGCACTCTGGCAGTCAAATGTAGTTCTGTCTGAAAATGAGACAAGGAACTTGGGAGCTGTGTGAAAATTTGCACTAAAGGTGTAAGGACAGAGTTAAATATAAATTTTAAGATAAGATAAATCTTTAATGATCCTGTGAGGGAATTAGTTTGTTGCAGCATCAGACGTTATAATGATTCAGCAGTGAAAAGATGATATAGAACATTAGGACACATTCAAGACACAATAAAAAAGCAGAAAACAATTACAGCAAATAAATGAAAAAGAAATTGAAAAATAAAATAAAGAGATGCTAATACAATACAATTTAAATACAGAAAATATTTATATACATGGAGTTTGCTGAATTTGTTTCTTTAGTGGAATGGAATTGAATAGACTAGAATGAGTTACATTGTAATTGGAGAGAATGAAACAAATTAAGATTAAACATTATTGGATAGACCATAGTGTAACACAATACAAACTAATCAGGCAAAATCGTCCACCAGCTGACTCACTATGTCTGACTTTCTTTCTTTTTTTTTTTTTTTTTNTTTTTTTTTTTTTTTTGTCTCGGGCCTTCAACTCAACCCATCGGCCTACAGGAGGTCAGGGGACTCCCAGTGTGCATTCTGCAGTGTGTATTTGCCTGAAAAAAGCTGGATCACATGGAAATTTCAGTTTAATACACAAATCCCCAACCCCAATCCAATCAAACCTAATACCCCCACTGGGCCAACCTGCATAGGAACTGCCCTCATTCCATCTTTGAAATCATCTCCTATCAAACATCACGAGCAGTCCATACCTGTGCGCTTTAGGACAGAAGTGGAGGTTCTTCGTTAACACATTTCTGATTTTCCAGGAGTTGGAATCTCCTTGTGTACTGATGTGACTCTTTTAAAAGGATTTATAATTTGGTGCAAGACAGGCAAAAAGGTTTTGCTGAAAGAGAAATCCATTTCAGTTTTCTGAATAATTCATCCTTGCAAATGATCAATAATTAATGAAAAGGAGTTTGGCTGAAAATGTGTGAAGATTCAGCACAACAATGCTCAGATTAAAAGGTAAACGTGGAAACAGAAGTTGGAAGTATTCATTCTTGTACAACACACACACTGCAGGTCAGTGAAATATATAGATGAAGGGGTGGAGGGTGGGGAATTGTGTATGCGCACGCGTGCGTGTAACATGTAATGCCCAGCCGTTGGGTGGTTAATGCTATCCCTGTGGGTTTTAATCCAGATTACCAGACATATAAAGTCACTGAGTCTCCCTGTCAGCTCAGCCTAGTGCACGCATGTGCGCGTGCACACACAATTTCTTTCTATCTGAATCCCACAAAACACTATGGGGCCCATGATTTGGATTATCCTCTAGGGGGTGCTGTGTGTCCAGAAAGGAGGTGCCATCCAATTGGTGGGTTTGTGGATTTAAAGGCACACACAACCTCCTCACAGACACAGTTCAGGCTGCTGCGTAAAGACATGAGATCAGCTGCACTCTGCTTGACCTATTTCAACATATTCACAATCTTACTGTTGCCTCATTCGACTTTTATGCAGTGCTTTAACCCAATAGGTCCTCCTTTGTCTTAAACAGTGACTGATACAGTGACATCCCAATCAGTGAAAACATCTCCGTGGCTTTCTTGGCAGCTGATTTAGACAAAACCTGATGTTTGATTTTCATCCATGCACTACTGCCGAGTCAGCTGCCCCATCATTTACATCTGGTGGTGTGATCTGCATATCCCCCAGTTGCTCATGATTAATTTCAGCATGTTTAATCTGAAGGTTGATGCTTACAGCGGGCTGGCCTGATTTGTACAAGTTTCCTCATCCTGGCTCACTCATTCACACATCCCAGTGGCAGCAGGTAGTCTGATTGGATCACAACCAGTCATTTTCCACTCAATAGACAGCAAATGTAATCTCTCTGCTACATGTGGCAGTGCTGCCTGGTCAGAATCCAGGAGGAACTGTGGCCTTTCCTTTGTTTTCACTTTACACGATGTACATGTATACTCTCTGTTTTACTCTCCATCTCAGTCTCAGTCTCATCATCTGCAACCTCATCACACCTTTGGATTTTCTCTCCCTCCTCCTCATGCTTCCTCCATGCATGTTTCCTGGTGCTCTGTAAATGTTATTTGTCTGTCTCTTTTTCCTTTTTCTTCATTCAGCCCACCACTCTATTACAATACTGTTTAATGGGAAAATCAAATTGGAATCAGCTGGAATGTGCCACATGCCAAGTGCTGTAAGCTTTTTCTTTAAAGATTTCACCACAGGAATACTTGTATGATTGTAAAAGTTTAATATATGGTGTGTGGGGTTTCTGTTTAACTTAGCTTGAGCCACTGTTCCATAAAATGTCTGTGCACAACTCTGACTTCTTAAACATGTAGTGGCCATTGCTCGTCAGAGTTTTATAAGGACAGATTATATATACATATATATAAAACATTGACCTGGTTTAGTGACTGACAGCTGGTTGTCATTTAATTTCCTGGTTGCTTAGCAACAACAACACTTAAAATCTAGTACACTTCAACCATGTAAAGGCATGTTGTTCAGCTTTCAGTATGTGTGATCAGGCTCCTTTATGCAGAATATATGCTGGTGTCTATGGTGCTACAAAAGCAGTGACAGATTCTGTGTCTCTGTTGGTAGACGTTAAAAGCTGGGAGAGATCATACCCGAGGCCCTCAGGCTGTGGGCATACTAAGCAGATAAATGTTTTACAAGGTGCCCTTAAATATGAACTGATTTGGTTTAACTGCTCCTTGTGTGTGCATCAAATCAAGAGGATGAGCTACAAATGATTAGCTGGACTTTGTTTCTTGTTGATGCCATAGCTTTTAGCTGACAGTGGGGAGAGGGAGGGATAACATGGACAAGCTCGATCCTCGACCCAACCCAAACCTGCATTTACATGATCTACTTAGAATGGTGCTCCATAACAAAGCCCGACTGATGTATGCCAATGGGCCAGTTGACAGATGCATCAGTTGGGTATACCTGTTGTTAACTCTTGAAACTGTTATGCATCCATACCGAAAGATGCAATATGTTGCTGAAGTACCTGTAAGCACTGAAGATGTATACAAGAATGTCTGTGCTGCGAATACCTAATTGTGCATGTTAGTCCAGCTTTTAATATCAGTTCATGCTGAAAATTTGGATTGGACATTTGTCATCCACCTGATATATGAGCAGATCTCTGAGTAACATCACATAAACACAAATACACACACATGTGCACACATGCGTATGCACACTCTGCTCAGGTTATTATGGGCTGTCATTGTTTAATTCTTGCTCATTAAACGCTTCAGACAATGACAAAGCGCCTCAGTCTCTGACAGCCTCTTTGTTAACCCTCTCCTTCTTATCTCTTTTCGCCTCCCATTATTGCCTCTCTGTATTCCGCTTTGTGTCTTTTGTATGACACTCAAGGATGATTTGACGGCATTCCAAGCCTCCACTTAAACATCACTATTCATCTCAAAATAAAACCTATGTGAGAGAGAAATACCAACTTGAACCACCGAGAGAACAATTTGCAAAAGCCTTGGAATGTCAGATACCACTTGCCACTTACTGGTAATATAAAACCAATGGAGATGATGCTGATGGCATTGGCGGCAGCAACAAGGGTGATATAAGATGTTGTAACCTTGCATCCTTGTGCCTAGCATTTTAAGACCATCAATCTCATTGACCTTTATACAGAACTAAGACCTATCATAGAGCCATATCCTCTTTCTCTCTCTCTCTCTCTCTCTCTCCAGACCTGCCTTGATAATAATTGTTACAAAGAGCTCAGTGCGTGTGTGTGTGAGAGAGAGAGAGAGTGTAACAGAGAAAGATGGAGAGACAGAAAGGGAGAGAAAGGTTGTCTCAGTGTGCATTCACGTAAGCACTGGGACCACCTGAGAGCAACGGAGCACAGAATAGTTGAGAAGAGAGAAAATGAAGAGACAAAAGCTCTTCTCTGGTGTAATTATGCTTTCATTTCATGGCCAAGTATCCACATGATGTGCCCTGCATGCAGAGAAGCTCATTAGACTTATTGCAACTCAGAAATATAACTGGCATCTGTCTATAGAAAGCATGATTTTATGTAAGATGAGGTTAAGAGATTATAACAAATGGCAGAAATCTTCTTGCTTTACATATTAAATGACATGGTAGTGGTCTTATGCCATGGAAGAGATTGCTGATTTCACTCCTTAGTTTTATGCCAACAATCAGTTTGTTCGAATTAGAACTATCTTTGATGTTCTTATTTAATATCACAATTTTGTACCAAAATTCTTTCTTGAGATGAAAATACTATCACATCAACAAACATCAACATTCCCAAAAGCATTACCACAAATAAACTCAGAGCCAGATTGAATCCACAGCATTTACAGACAGCCAGCAGCATCTTGATGCTTGAATCAATGTTGCAACAAATAACTGTAATGTGTCTGACTGTGCACACTGTCATGCTCTACCTGATGTACTGTTGAGGAGGAATGGGATGCTAATGTAGTTAAATCTGCACACTCATTACTGCAGCAGGGACTCGCTTCACTAACAGCCCCCCTGCTAATATGCCACTCTAGCTTTTCTGCATTTGTGTGTTTTGTTTGGTAAAATGTGTGTGTGTGCCAATGCATGTGTGTCTTGCTAATTTAAGAGATTAAGAACTTGTGTGAGAGAGAAAGATTCAGAGATAACTTTTTTGAAATTTTATGTGTGAATATGTGCTTCTTGTTTGAATGCACATATACAGATACCCATCAACATATCAACTATTTTCTCCATTGCTCCCATAAGCAATAAAGCTGCTTGAAGTTTTGACTAAATGTGTGTATAGATAGCAGTATCATCTGCATACATCTGTATATGAAGATCTGGACAGCAAATTGGTAAATCGTTATTGTAATGTTGAAAAAGAGAAGACCTAAAATGGAGCCTTGGGGGACCCCTACAGATATTCTTTTACTTAGGACATGGTGTTCTCATATATATATATATATATATATATATATATATAGTGTTTTGATCATTTCTGCTCTCCTTGGGACATTGGGTTGCTTCCCCGACTGAATACACTGATGCTGAGCTGTGACCTGCTGAGTTGTGCGGTGTTGGCAGGAGGTCTGCTATCCTAGAGATTTGAATGGCCTGATGGGTTCAGTGCATGGAGCGATACAATTAACCACTAAACCACTTTTCACTTATTTTTATTCCTGTTTGTCTCTGTTTTCTTTCTCTCTTGTGGTGATATCCTATTTGACAGACTTAAACTTCTAGATATAAATAAACATGTTTGTGAACTCCTACAAAGAGGAATGGTGGTGGCTCACACACATACACACACACACACACAAGCGTGCAATCTGTCTGTTGCAAGATTAAATTGTATGTATACTCAATGGTGTATGCCAGTCACACTAGATCTATATACAGTATACAGACAGGTGAAACAAAAGGCACATTATGGCTACTTCTTCCTCTGCATCTCCTCCTCCTACTGTATATGATTGATAAAGATTTAATAAAATAAATCTAACCTTTAACCTGGATTCACCTTGTCTATGTACTATATACAGTATGAAACAAGCTAATATTTTGTACATGCTGTGCAAACTGTATATTGGTTAAAGGAGATCAGTTCTAATGGGAGCAGTTCTAATGCTTTAGAGCAAACAGAGAAGACTTACTGTCAGTGACGCAACCAGTTTACCTTCTCTGCCTTACCCTCCAGTGTACTGTCACTACTAGTAAGCCACACACAGTACACACAAACACACACCTTTCTCACCAGTGTCTGGAATTCCAGAGATTAATGGGGCGGTAAATGAGATTGTTACTGATGTGTGGTAGCGAAGGTGTGGAGGTGATGAAGGGAGAGAGGAGGAAGACAGGAGAACTCTATGAAGCAAATGGCATGAAGATGTTGTGATGCAAATTAGAAACTTTTGTATGATTCCAATTTAGGTTACACCCCTGAAAATAATCTTTCTCTTTCTCATTCCAGGTGTATTTACACCAAATACTTGCAAACATTACAGCTTCAAAACTGGAAGCTGAGTCAGACTGCATTAAAAATATGTGAATTATAACAAAATAAGGAACCTCCAGGCAGCATTTCAGGGGTACTAAGAAAAACAAATAACAAAAAAAAAAAAAAAAANAAAAAAAAAAAAAAAAAGATTATATACAGTATGTAACTGCTAAAAAATAAATTTTGCATAAGACAATTTTGCATAAGTAATACAGTTCTACCCTTGGACACTCAAATGTGTTATACGT
Source organism: Lucifuga dentata (assembly GCA_014773175.1). Classification (NCBI taxonomy): domain Eukaryota; kingdom Metazoa; phylum Chordata; class Actinopteri; order Ophidiiformes; family Bythitidae; genus Lucifuga; species Lucifuga dentata. The sequence goes on from VXCM01002328.1 coordinate 47,638, forward strand.
CATCAATCTTTTAAATACATAGCAAGCATGGGATGATATCTAAAAATGTTCTTTTGTGATGCACGCACTGTCCTGTTGCTTATGTCAATACAAACCCCAGAGAACAGTGGAGAACTTGTTGCATTTAGCACTTGGTTTTACAGATACAGAGAAAGAATTATGCTGGCAGCGATTGCAAGGGAAGGAGCAAAATTGTGAGTTTTGGCAGTCAAGAAAATGTGGCTTTGTACTGTGTCTTTTGCTGTAAATACAACATAAGTTCTGGCTCTGTTGCATTATGGTCTCTTGAGAGTATGGAGAAATTTTGTTGGAGAAATCAGTGCATCTCTAATCGATTATTTGTATGAGAGATTTATTTTTTCTCCTTTTGCAAATTTTTGATGATGACAATCACAAGCAAGATTTCATCGCAAGTATTTTGCTCCTCACCACTCCTTCTCTCCACACACAACCTCCTACTATCCTTTCCACAGATAGGTACTATGACCCACATCCTCTGACACTGAGACTGATCTGAATTGCTGATTGCCTCTGCTTCTCCATTTGTCTCTTCTTCATTGTTGATCCTCTCTAACTGGAGCAGTAGCCACAGAATACCATGCTCTGGGGGGGGACAATGAGATGAGGGAGGTCAGCTCTGTGCAATTCCCCCCCCCCCCCCCNCCCCCCCCGTGGGGCCTATTTTTCCTGCAGGCCAGGTGGATGATGCATCAGGAGGAAAAGCTATCCATTTATATCACTTAATCCAGAGGACACACCATTAGGGCGGCAGATGGGGGAGGGAAACACACACATACACGCCTGGGCACTTGTATACACATACACAGAGACATGACAAAACACCGCACATATAGTCTCATGCACACACAGCAGATATGCACATGCAGTAAAACACATACACAAGCTTGCACAGACACACACACTCTCACATGTACGTGCATGTGCATGTAAACATTTTCTGTATAGACATTGATCTGTCACAGAGCACATCAGCACACTGTATGCTTGTAAGTCTGCTTAATACGTGTGTGTCAGTCTGTGCATGTTCATGCAGTATGAATGTGTAAGTTGCATGTCATTAGTTAAGGTAGGTGTTGTACAGATTTGCATAATCTGCTGTGGTTTGGTTGGCCTCCATTGCAGACTTATTATATTAGCTCTATGATTTTCCATTTTAACTATAATGTTGCTGCATTTAATGTATTCTTAAAAAAATTCTACTATATCAGTATGTGTGTGTGTGCATGTATTAGCATTCACATGGTTGTCAGCAGGTGTAATAGTGTATGTAATAAGTAATGTGTGTGATTTGTATTAACTGCACACACTGTAACAGTGTGATGATGTACATATAGACTCTGCATCTTATTTACTGTTATTTTGTACAGTAACCACCTGCTCTTGAATGTATGGCGATGCTGGTTGTTTTTGTCACCGTGTCTGTCGGTAATCTGTTGAATGCACGCAACAAATGTCTTCAATCTGCTGTGTAATCACGGCTCAAAGCAGAACAATAATATGCTGATATACAGCAGATTACAGAGAATCCCTGCTTGCACAGGGATCTAGAAATCTGTTCCACCTCTGCTACTACTGACACTGCAGAGAATAGAATAGAATAGAATAGAATAACATCTTGTCAGGTGTCAGTTATTTTCCAAGTTTGATTATTAGTTCAGATTTGCAGAGTTAATTTCTTGTTTACTTTCCTAATGTTGAAGTTTTTAGACAACAGAAAATGCAGCAAACTAACGTTAGAGCATCAGTATTCATATTTTACCATAGAAATTATCGTAATTAGACGTTATACTTTAGACTTTAATTTAGGATGAAAAACATTGATAAAAAATGAGTCTAAGAGTAATTCCACCTGCTGTTTTTGTCATTATTCTCAGAAAGATGGCAGTGTTCATTTGATGTTCCATTTACAATGGACTCCCACTGTGGGTGAAAATACAGTTCATTTACATGGACTTATCAAACTCGAACACGCACAAAATGAATGAGAGCCATCCATGCATAATACATTTAATATTTAAAAAGATTGGAAGCATATTTTATCTATATGACCACGCCTTTGGCGTATAACAACCTTTCCAATCTCATCCTTACAGAATCCAACTGTCACTCAAATGAAATTATTACCCCCAGTCTGCAAAAATAGAGCTGGTAATAGAATCAATTCGATACAGCGCAAATGGTAATGACATAATCAATATGCATCATGTTCTGTGTTTTAGATATGTCAATTAATCATACTAATGGCTATTCTTTAAAGTGAGAGAGAGTGAAGCATGATGACACATTTCAAATGCCGCACCTCCTCTCATTCCGGTTTGGCTTGTGCTGAGAATTGAATCTCTTCAACTGAACAAATTGACTGTATGCAGCAAGCGAGGCAGCACTGTGACCTTTTCCCAAACATTTCCACAGTACAGCGGAGCTCCAGTTTGATATCTACTGTGCACATTTGAAAAAGATACCAGTTGAATAGGCAGCCCATTCCTCTGACTCTACCACAAATAAATCTATATGTCCTCCCTCCTGCCCCTCTCATACTTTTCTCAGTCCACTTGTAGTAGACCCTGACCAATAAAACCTGATCTTCATAAGTCTTGAGGGGGAAAGCAGGCTAAGTTTGGGGAAATTGCTGCATGGAAAAGGCAATATATGGCTTAAAGATAAGAGAGAGCAGAGGGGCTAAGGGAGGATATTGCCTGCTTAAGGCTCTGATTTACACTGTGGATACTGAGACAGGATCGGAGGAAGAGGCCCTGAGCTAACTGGTTGTATATGTCAGTTATTAAAGATTTCCATACGGTAATGATGTATTGGTAAGATGAAGGGCAGACAAAGGGGTGGAAAGTATCCAAATACTGAAATAGTTTTCAGACTTAACATTAAGACTTTATATAAGGTGTTGCTGTTGCTGGGCAAAAACTTTGTATCTCAGCTTTATTTTAGCTTGATACAATGCTAAAGTTATTGCCATCTGAATTAATTTAGAATGGAAACAAAAGAATCTGGTAAAGTTACTTTACCTGCAGAACAGCATGTAATTCTGTAACTCATCTGAAAGCATCAAAATCTCCAAAATTCACCCTCTTTAGTGGATAATGTATCTCTAGAGTTCCAGTGAATATTTCCAATTTTATTATTAAAAATTTTTTCAATATTTAATTCCTTAATCCGCATAACTGCATATATGAGATTATTTTGCAAATTTTTTTGGGAGATGAAAACGTTTGCTTCCGGTTTAAGTATTTTTTGCAGTTTAATGCTCTGAGTCATTCAGTCCTTCACAGTGATCTTATAGCGGAACAAATTTCAGAATTGTACTTGTAATATTTCTTTACTTTTACTCATAAAATTTTGACTGCTGGATCTGTAATTGAGTGTTTTTCAGCTGTGGTATTAATATTTTTGCCTACCGCAGGAACAGGAGCACAGAAGATGCAGTCTCCATAGCGCTGCACTCTGTCCTCTCACACCTGGACAATAAAGATACATATGTCAGAATGCTGTTCATAGACTTCAGTTCAGCATTTAACACTGTCATCCCCTCTAAGTTAATCACCAAACTCACAGATCTGGGCATCACAGCTTCCATCTGCAACTGGTTATTGGACTTTCTGACCAACAGGCCCCAACATGTCCGGGTAGACCACCACTGCTCTCCACCCTCACCCTAAACACTGGCGTACCACAAGGCTGTGTGATGAGTCCGTTCCTATACTCCCTTTTTACCCATGACTGCAGACCTGGACATGGTTCCAATACCATCATCAAGTTTGCAGATGACACCATGGTGATTGGCCTCATCAAGAAAAATGATGAGATGGCCTACAGGGAGGAGGTGGATCACCTGGCTGTGTGGTGTGATGACAACAACCTGCTGCTCAACATCAAGAAGACCAAAGAACTCATCGTGGACTTCAGGAGAAATGCTGACACTCATCCACCCATCCACATCAACGGTGCAGCGGTGGAGCGGGTGTCTAGCTTTAAGTTCCTGGGGATCCACATCTCACAGGACCTCACCTGGACGACTAACTGCTCCAACCTGGTCAAGAAGGCTCACCAGCGCCTCTTTTTTCTGAGAACTCTGAGGAAAAACCACCTCTCCTCAGACATCCTGGTGAACTTCTACCGCTGCACCATCGAGAGCATCCTAACCAGCTGCATTACAGTCTGGTACGGGAATTGCTCTGTCTCGGACCGGAAGGCATTGCAGAAGGTGATGAAAACCGCCCAGCGCATCACTGGAGCCTCACTTCCTGCTATTGAGGACATCTACAGGAAGCGTTGCCTCAGGAGGGCAATAAACATCACAAAAGACTCCTGCCACCCAGCACATGGACTGTTTGCCCTCCTGCCCTCTGGGAGGCGCTACAGGAGCCTCCGGACTAGAACAACTAGGTTCAGGAACAGCTTCTTCCCTACAGCTGTGTCCCAGCTGAACTCAGCTCCCTGATGCCCCACCCCTCCCTACACACATATACACACACACACATACTCATCTACCCCATCCTCTATCCCCTCACACACTCATCAACCCCCTCCCCCCCCGACCTAGACTGAATATATCATTGTACTACTGTACATTGATAACGCAGTTATATATACTGTAATCATTCCCTATGCACTACTGTACATACTGTATAATCTGCCAATAATCACAATTTGCATTTCTGTACATACTGTATAGTTATTCACACTGTATCATTATTATAGTCATAGCCAAACCTGTTCAGAGCTTGTACATATCTGTAAAATAGACATTCATGTAGATACATATTTATATATCATTTCATACCTTACTCCCTGTATATATTGTATCACATGTTATTTAATTACTGCTGAAGCACTTCTGGTTTAGTTGCAATCTGCATTTCGTTGCTTGTACTTGTGACATATGCAATGACAATAAAGTTGAATCTGAATCTGNCTGCATTTCGTTGCTTGTACTTGTGACATATGCAATGACAATAAAGTTGAATCTGAATCTGAATATTACTTTATCTTAAAAAAGGATAAGAAATGACATTATTACCAGGCAGAAAGGCCTTTAAAGGTATCACTTCTTACTTCAGCTGTCAGTGCCATCCATCCATCCATCCATCCATCCATCCATCCATCCATCCATCCATTCATCTATCCATCCATCCATCTATCCATCCATCCATCCATTGTTTTCTGTCTCCATCCACCGGTCCATGTGCCCAGACAGTAAACCCTGTCCTCTTCAGTTTGCGTTCTCACCAGACAGGCGAAGCAGAATTTGATGTGACAACCTACAAACATGCAGTGGTTGCAGCAAACAGCCAAACAAAAAGAGAGGAAGAGTAAAATCATTTTGTACCCATTTAGGCTCGCCTGAGCCTAAACATCATCAGATTTGACCACAGGTTTGTTTGGGTGTCGTGTCCACTTCTGCTGACCTATTTCTCTTCCTCTCTCTTCTGTATATTGGATAATAAATGACATGACATTCAATCAGTATATTCCTGCAATTGCATGATGTGAGAGTGTGTGTGTGTGTGTGTGTGTGTGCTCGCATATATGTGTAGAAAATCTGATTGATGGATAGATGATGACAGCGCTGTCATGCAAGGGTTGTCATGCATTTTCATATTTGTCTGCCTGGAAAATGATTCATGCCTTCAAGTCCTCCCTCCTCACTCAAACATACAGACCTTTATGCATTGCACACACATACACACACACACACACACACACACGCATGCACATACCAGACACACACTCTTATGCACACTTTTTGTGTCTCTGTTGTGTCATGCTGGGTGATGTGTTGCTGCTGTGTTAACTCCCACTGGCAGCAGGCCTTGTCCATAAGGTAGGACACTTGGCCCCAACAGGAGAGAAGAGATAAAGGAGGGAGGGATGGAGGGATGGGTAGAGGGAATAGGGGTAAATGACAGAGGAAAACAAGAAAGCAGAAAACATCAAATTTAAGAATGGTGACCTGATAAATGAATAGATGGATGGTTGATGATGATCAATTACTACTACTTTCACACTGTTACTGCTACTACTAGTCACGATAAATGTATGTATTATATACTGTGGGTAAATATACGTCCACATTCCAATTTCACTCAATATACTAAGATAAAGTATTTGAAAGGCTTGTTGTTTATTTTGGGCTTTTTTTTTTTTTTTTTTTTTTTTTTTTGTTTTGTTTAACCCAAAAGTAGCCTACTTGGATTTTTTCCAGGAATTGGTTTAAATGATGACTATTCCTTATGTGGAAGACTGACAACCCCCAGCATTCCAAACCATAGAGTGGGGTGGAACGCAGGTGTGTTGGTGCTGTGCTGGCTGGACTTCCACACTTTGTTCAACGTTCTGGAGGTATTTTTTTGCTGCTGAGGTGGCTCTTGGTGTCACTGCCTGCTCCTTCATCGTGTCTGATAATGTTGCTGTTTTTTTTTGTTTTTTTTTTAATGAAGAAAAAAGAATTCAAAGTCTGGACATTTTGCAAGGCATAAAGACACCATATTTTGAAAATGACCGGTAGTATGAAAGCACTATATATCTGAAACCAGATTAGACCTGATTAGTTATGCATGATGAAACTGGGACATAGCAGTGAATAATAGGCGGACACAAGGAAAATAAGTAAGCACATTAACACAGCAATTTAACTTAGCACCAATTACAACCACGACTGCAGAGCTGGGTCATAGGTTTAATACCAATTAGCAGCATTTGTCAGATGTGAAAGACATCTGGCAATCAGTACTTTGATATGTGACTTTTCTACACAAATTCAGACAGCTAACAGAGCTCCAAAGAGGCCAAAACATCTGTGCCCAATTCGCAGGTGCATCATTCAAAAAACCTGCAACGTGTCAAGAGGAAAACACTGAAAAACATGGCAACATATGCCAAACAGACAAACTGTAGCTGCAAAGAGGGAGTGGAAGCTGATCCACTGGGATATGATGGAGGTAGTGGGTTGTCAGGTACTACTAATTGGTGAAGAAAGAGAGAAAGAAAGAAAGCTGGAGAGATAAATCGCAGCAAAGAAGGGAAAGCGCCTCGTCTCCTTAAGCAGTGGGTAAACACAGCAGCCAATCAGAGCGCTGCTCACCGCGATCACATCATTGCAAAGCAATCTGGATCTGCTGGTTAAAGCGCCCTGCTCAGAGAACTGTTAGATTTACGTCGCATATCAGAGAAAACACATCAGCATCCCAGACACCTCATTAAAGCGATCTCCCTCACTCGCTCTCTCTGTTTTCCTTTTTCTCTGTCTCGCTCTCCTAATTGCCATCTCTGGATCTTTCTCCCTCTCTGACACAAACCATGCACAAACACACACATATGAACACAAAAAGGTACACACCCACCAAAACTCATTACAGCCATGCTCATTGTCCAGGAAATGGAGGCAATAGCTTTTTCCTGGTTATTTCCGTCACCCTTGTGCTTTGCCAGCTCTTGGCCTCCTCTAAGATAATACCTATTTATCCCACATGGTGTTTACACAAGCGATTCAGTTTAGATGAGTTGCAGGGAAGAACGACAGATGAAGAAAACTAGTGGTTATGTTTGCGTTCATGCTGCCTCTCATTAATAGCATGTGTGTTGTATTTATTTATGCATTAGCTAACATGTACATATGTCTGCATAAATGCCCAAATCTTATGCTCTCAATAAAGGAAATCAATTTTAAAAGAAAAAATAATGGTTTTAGCTCTCAGCTTTAAATGACCATAAAGGTAAGGCCTCACATCCCTTAGTCTTATAAAAAATCACTACTGGGTTCACAATCATAAAATGCAGCAATAAATGGTACACACAGCCCCATACCTGCTATGCTAATACGGAGGCTTTTTGCATGTTTTCCCTTTATTTGCATGAACTGGATTTTAATATGTTTTACTGGAAATCTCAAGCAGATGCCAAGGTCATTTTAATAGGGCTATTTCCATTTACAAAGCTATAGCTGCTCTTTTGGTTTGAGGCACAAGCATGGAAAACACATTTAGTTTTTCATTCCTCACCTTTTTAATTCATTGTTATTATCTTTCATTAATTTTCTTCTTCTGTCAAACTTTTTGCTATTTTATCTATTTTGGCAAGCGTAGCTTAGTTCAAATACACCTGAAATGTCGTATTTTTAATTTGGAATAACCTGTGATCAAAACTGGACACCAGGTCAAGTGCATTTTTAACACACTGCCCACTATTATTCTTGGTACACATTAAGTAAAATTAACTGGAAAAGGGAAATGAGACGTGGCAAATTAGAATGAGGCAAGTGTGTATGTGGACACAACTGAAGTACGCTGACTGAATTGGATACGGTGCAGTTACAAGGCCTTTCCTGAATGAGTTTTAAAGCTTTGAACCATCCTCTGCAAATCCAACAATACATCCAGCCATTATGACTCGTTTATCCTTCTCTGTTTTCATAAAGAACAAGCTGTTTGCTTTGATTGTGAAAACTGTCGGCAGTGAGTTGACAAGTAGCAGGTAACTGGTACATCGTTTCTGGAAAGAGACATTTATGCTTTAGGGTTGAAGTGTTTTGTGTTTATTCATTATTATACGTCTACTCACCTGATTTAGCTAATCAGTTTAAGCCAGTAATATCAAGTCACCAACTCCTGAGCAAGTGAACACACCTGATTGGATACCAGTGTTCAGTGTCAGAGCAGGAGTAGTAGGACCTTCTCATAGAGCAGCAAAAACAATAACAGTATATAAGTTGAGTTGATGGTTCATGTATCATCTACCAAATGTCCAGGTTCTGTTTTTATTTTATTTTTAAGCTCCTTGAAGATATATCTCCTTTACCAAGTATTTCAGTTGCCTACTTAACCATACTGTAGTTACCATACATATGCTGTGTTTGGAACTGGGAAGCTCAGAATCAAGTCATCTATGACCACCGCACATTTGAGCTAAACAGAGTGGGAGACTCCATGAAAACGTTTTTGCTGATTGATTTAAAGAAAATGCTTCTACAGTTTGTTTATAGATAGAAAGCCTTGCCAACTTTCTGAGTAATAACGCTGAGTTGAGGACATAAGTTCTTTGACTTTTCTCAGCTGGAGGTTGGAAATTCTGAGTTTCCAGTTTAAGTCGAATACAGCAATAGGTATTGAAAGATAATTAATGAGGTGGAAGTGAACAGTCCAAAATAATGTCATTATCATTGTCATATTTTCTGTTTTTCTAAATCATTCTGAAGGTTTGAACACAATGTCTCTTCTGGCACTAGATAATAAAGACAGTAATGGAATTTTGCCCCATGGCACAACTATTTAGTGCAATTTTAAGGCCATTTGCTACTTTTTTTTGGACCTGATCAGCTTGGCCTGTAAGTCTGTACATGCAGATAATACTTAAATTTTTAGTTAGAAATCAGAATTTTGCCATATGTTAAATCTCAACATGTCTAGTAAAAGGAAATATGATACAATAAATAAAATGTTCTTTAGATAAGCAAGCAGGGAGAAATTAAAACTGTTATTTCTGTTCATTTCCAGTCCTTTCCCAGTGCTCTTTAACCTGCCTACATATCTAAAATATATTAAATGGTGAATCATTTCATCCTAGTTTTTTAAAATAGTGGACAGGCTTTCTCATTGTAATTAATTTCTGGGGAACAACAAACCATCACAAGTGTGCTGCTGTTTCTGATTTATAAAGCATTTAAGAGGTTGAAGTGGGAAAAAAAAAAGACAAAAGGGTCCTGACTAAAGCAGACCAGGCTCTCTAAGCCCATGTCAGAGAGAAAGTGAGAGAGGATTCATGATTAACTTTCATTCCCATGCCTTATTATTCCTTCCCCAAATGAAATTTCAGAGGAGAAGATAAATCTTCCAGCAGTGCCCGGGTTTGTGCACGTAATGTCCAGGAATAGATCCCGCTCGCCTCTGCTCAGCTTATCGCTTTAAATTCAGAGCAAACTAGCTGTCTAGCTTGCCCCAGCAATATGAAAGCCTGTTACTTGACCGTGTGTGTATGTGTATATGTGTGTGTGTGTGTGTGCGCGCGTGTGAGAGAGGCACAGAGAGAGGGAAGAAATAAGATCTTCAGTCAGTCTATCTCAGTTTGATATTTATAGATGCAGACAATAGATCAGTGCATTTGTTTTTTCTGTGTGTGTGTTAGCCTGTGTGGATAGTGTGTTTTGTGTGATGCAAACGTACATGTTGGCACACACGTGTAAGCATGCATGTGTGCTTCAGGTTCAGCTAATGGTTTATATAAGGAGATCAATAGAATTGAAAGCATGAATCACCTCACCTGTTAATCACATCCCTTTCAGCCAATTTCTGGATGACACATGGATAAGTAGATATTGATGTCATGGCTTAACCACCCATCCTGCTCATAATTCTATGTAGCATAAAGGCCGGCTGTCCATTGACTTCTATAACTATTGGTTCTTCAGTGTTCTATAGCCTTCAGTCAAAGACCACATCCTTATTTTCTCATTTATTACAACGAGACACTTGGACTGATTCATGTTCAGTGTAATACTCTCATACACCAACTCCAGTCATTAGTGCTTTTTCATTAGCTTTTCTGAATTCAATATAGTCAATATATGATCAAGTAATATGCACTGGTTTTCAAAGGAGCTACATTAAGCATTTTTGAACATCAATATATCATTGCTGAATTAATTGTGATTAACCTGGTATAATTACTGTAAAAAATTAGACCGCCAAGATGATTGATAGTCTCAATAACACCAGTGTTATTCTTCTAGTACAACAATATTTCCCCATAAACCCCATTGGTTCCTGTCGCAAATATAATGCTAATATAATGCTACTTATGGCAAAGTTTTCTTCTTATGAAGAGGATAAAGATGCTTAAGCATGCAAGTGAGTTTTCCATCAGCCTTTCACTTACGGCACCATCTGTCAGCACAAGAAACTCTAAACACTTTAGCTCATTTTATGCAGGAAGAACAGCAGCCATCTCTGTTTTTTTTGCTTCAAAACAAATCTGCAGATTTCCTACAAAAATCTGAACAGTTGCCCTAACAGGCATGAAACGACTGCTAATCATACAATTATTATGATCATGTCACAAAATAACGTGGTAATGATTTATTGATCTTAAAGTCTACATGATACACAAAATTAGACTATAATCAGTTTTGTGACACCCTTTTATAGCATTCTTTCCTTGACATTCATGCTTTAAAATTATACATTTATATCAAAGATCAACATTGCTTCACATTACCCTGTCTTATCAGAATCAGAAAACTCACTTTTCATTGCAACTGATATTATGAAAAACATTAATTAGGACACAGTCAAGGCTTAAAGGGGGCAGGCCATCATCAGTGTTATAAATTGTGTGGATTTATTTATGGTTTAGAAGTGATAGATAGTTGCTCAGTGCCCAGTTCTCCCTTTGCCGGGACAATCATATTCCCCATCTTTCATTGATATTCATGATGTCTGCGACTGAGCCATGTACTCACTTTCTGTGCCAACTAAGGGCCATCCACCAGTTACGAAAATTTATGGGAATGTTTGCAGACCATGGAGACTCATTATAATATCAAGGAGAACAAGTGGACCAAGCTTGTGTCCTCTTCTTGTACTTTTGAATTATCTGTCTTGCTTTATATCTAGGCTGGACACCACCACATGCACATTTGTGTATTTGCTCATATGGGAACACCAAAGTGGGAGGACAGCTCACACCAACAGGCCTTTCAAGCTGCGGTAATACATCCTGCTGACTATTCTTTCTCTGTAATTACAGGTATGGAGCAGAGTACGCCATCAGTGCTGCAGGTGGTAATTATTCTTTCTGTACATTAGTGACAATGACTGACGCAAAATGAGAGACATGTAAAAAGAAAAATACGATCTCTCCCCCTTTAATTATTGTTAATTTGCATTTGGGTGCTATATCTACAGGAAGAGTGTAATGATATACTGCTTGTGTTTGTTAATTATTTGTTCGTATCCTTGTAACACCTTTCCTCTCAGTCTGTATTTATTTTGTATTGTCTGTATCTTACTAAATTACATGTTATCATTTAAGCAAGCCATAGACTCAATAGTTATAACTCAGACTTCCTCAATCTATGAAAAAACATGCCAGAATATTAATACCTGAACAAATGAACTTTAAACTGTTTATAAGGTGACTGTAGTGGTTCAAGCTTTCAGTCCATAGGGGCCAGACCCTGGCATGCTTAGTGCATAACTGGAACATTGTTTGCTTCTCTCCCTCTCTGCATGTATAATTTGTGTGTGGGTGTATGTGTTTTGCATACGGGCCCCTGTCAGACTGTGGGCAGCAGAAAAGGGTCCCTGTAGCTTTGTGTGGGTGTGTGAGTGTGTATGTGTGTGTACGCTTGTGTCCCACAGCCCTGATGCTAATTATGCCAGAGGTATTGCCTTTGCAAATTCTGCCACATTCACAGACAGTTTCATCTTTAGTCTGCGACTTGCTTTATCTTGGTTGCCAATTCAATCACACAGGTACACACACTGCAATCATATGTGCTCAAACACAAACATCTGTGTGGATGTGTCTGTGACTTTACATTTATGAATGTGTTTGCAGTGCGAATGTGAGGCCTGGACTATGTGACAGTAGATTGTAACTATGCATTCTGTTGCACACACAGTTGTGGTGTTGCTCACGTACTCACTTGCGTACTTTGGGGAAATTCATTAATACAGTTAAAATCTAACTCAGATTTCATATTGCTGAAATTTACCACCAGATTGAAACTGCTCTTAATTTTTGCATGACGGTGTGTTTAATGAATAGCTTCACCGACATACAGTATAATTAAAGAAATATTGCAGTAATGCCTCTTTCAAGGCAAATGCTGAAAGATGCCAGTAACAGGCATTTATGAATGAGGGAACATGGTTGCCTGACGATATTTGCTCTTAACCCGTTAAGTCTAGTGCTGTGTTGTTTTACTCCTGCCCTTTATATCGATCTGGAGATCATACCATATCCACCAGGGGGAAATGTGAGGGACGAAATATAAAGCATCACTGGTCAGCACAGGAACATCTTAAAAACTACTTCCAGCTGAGATGGTACATGGTGGTTTCTAACATGATCGATCAGCTTCTCCTCAAATCTTGAGGCCATTTTTTTGTGGCTATCACTGATCTGCTGACATAATCTGACAAACACTGATATTACTGCTCCCACGATTTCTGTAAGGTTCTGCAAATGCATAGCATTACTGCTTGAGGACGTGCACAACCAAGGTTTCGAACAAATGCAGGATACAATTAGCCTTCTGGGCTAACTGTGGCTCATTTATGATCAATGAGCATTGTCCCTGATAAACTAATAAATTAAATAAATGAAATATCACAGCTGTCATGTGCCAAGTGTAATCCTGGCCTAAGTGTGTAATAGTTGTCAGACTTTCAGCAAACTAATCCACAGTGGAAAGACTGAAGATGTTGACAGAGTTTGATGGCTGCAGTGGACTCAACTGAGGTTGGATTTGAAACACTTCCTCACCTGAGAGAAGTTCTCAGGCCATTAGCCTTTAGTCTGTTTTTTTTTTTTTTTTTTTTTTTTTGTCTTCTGCTGTTTGGTTTCTGTTAGTGGCACAGTCAATAGTTAATTAAAGGCTGACAGAAGAGAAGGGCCTTCATACCGCTTGAGAGAGGAATGGGTCTCTGAATTACCTCACTGAAACATGCCTCACCCCATCTTCTCTTCTCTTCTCTTCTCTTCTCTTCTCTTCTCTTCTCTTCTCTTCTCTTCTCTTCTCTTCTCTTTGCAAACTTCTTTCCTTCATTTGTTTCATTAAAGAAAGCTGTTACATATCAATGTATGAATATGTGTTAGGTAAACAATCTCATTATAGCACCCAATTAAATGTACTTTTCATTCTTCCTCATAAGTGCTCTGTGTATTTGCTGTACCTACACTCGTTCTCTCGTGTGCTAAAGATTATTTGTCTAAAGAACAGGGGAAGACCTCATGGGAAATAACAGCAATTAGACCTCTGGCTGTCAAATCCTTTGATATTTACTTTTGATGATCTGCCCTCCCTATGTACTTTGTTTGAACAGCTCACAGCCTACTAACGGCTGTGTTTCACTGGAAATTAAACCATTATTTGCCTTTTTAAAATGGAAAGCAACTAGTGGGGGCATTGTTGTGTCACTTTGTCCTCTATTTGCCTCATTCCTCATGTCTTAGCACTCACTGACCACAGTGAAATCTAGGTTGCCCTTTTGTTTGTGTGGCTATCCTTTCTGCCAGTTCTCCCACAACAGGGAGCGAACATCTTTCAACTAATGATCTACTTTGCATTTGTTTTAATTAGGTGTATTTAAATAGCTCTGAGCAATAATTAACTAGCCAGAGCATCGAAGTGGGAGTAAGCGAGCGAGTGAGGTTTTTCGGCTGTGGTGTGTTCATCTGGGCAAGTGTTATTGCTACTGCTGCTGCTGGTGGTGTTGTTGCTGCTGTTGTCTTCCTGCTTCAGCTGCTTTCTTCTGCCATGGCCATGTGCCAAAACTGCATTAAAGAGCTTGTTCTTTCTTTCCCCCAGCCTCCTTCCTCTTCTGTCCGGAACATCTTCAGAGGGTAGGGGTCCATCTCTGGTAGACATACATTTACTGTGACAACAAACATCCACACTATGGGACAGATGCCGAATGAAAGAGGGAGAAGAACAGAGCAGGACTGCAAATTGACAGTCCAAAACAAATATAACTGAGAAGAGAGGAGAAAGCAGAAGGAAAGGAGGAGAGAAAATATGAGATAGGCAGGGAGAGGAGGGGAGAGGAAGGGGAGTCAGGCGGAGGTGGGCGGATGCTTCCAGGGCACAGCTCAAGATGGTGTTTGAAATGCTTCGGGGTTCTCTTCCCTTTATTGTTTCACTTAATGAGCTTTTTATGTTCTTGTGTATTTTACACAGCATGTGATGGCCACTGAACGCCTCCGTCATGGCCTCCTGATGGATCTGTTCTTTTTTTTATCCGGCTATTCACCACTGCATGTAAATTTAATTATAAGCATCTGGTTAGTGAACAGTGCTCATTAACAGATAGGGGCTGGAACATCAGGTCAGAGGCTGTCCTTACACCCTCTCCCTCTATCCCTTAGGCCAAAATTATGCTGCTTTGTGGAGTTGTCTCAGTTGCATTCATGCTTTTGTTTTTCACTTTTTAGGACAGTACAATTCTTACAGCAGTATTTGTGTGTGTGTGCAGGGTTTGAAGCAATTAAAGTTTGGAAAATCAGAAAGGATTTCAAACCCAAAGTGGGCTTCAGCTGTCCCTGACGGACCTGCCTTGCACAATAACATTCTGAATTCAAAAGGCTCATTTGGAAATATGGAAAAACAGATACACACAGTCCACAGTTAGATGAGAAGGTTGACTTGGAGCCTGTGAAGCTGGCTATCTAGCTAGACAGGATTCAGCGACTCCAAAAAGTACCAAAGTTTGCTTTCAAAGATTCCATGTGATTTCCTGCGCTGCATTCTTCAAGCCAGGAGCTGCTCCCTGGACATGTATTCCAGCAAAACATTGTCTATAATGATGCAGCCTGCAGGATGTAGAGGTATCCCTACGGCCTTTAAATTTAGTCATTTCTCTGCATTCTCAGTATTCTTTTCATCATACAAACTCCAAATTCACAAACTTAAAAGTAACTCAGATATATTTCTGTTAATTGAGGCTCTGGATAGATGGTCAAGCAGCATTTTTCTTCTCCCCTAAATGTTAGCTAGTTATTTGTCTTTCCTAAATTGGCAAAAACTGCTTGAGTGTGAAAGCAAAAGACTGATTCATTCATTTGCTCTGTGGTATTTAAAGCTCACAGGAAGAACAAATGTACTGTTTCTCTGGTCCATGAAATAATCTGATAGCTGATGTTTAAATCCTGCAGTACTTTATTATTAAGGGAAAGTTTCTACTTGCCCCATTTCCACAATCATTGCTGAATATGGCCGTACTTTATAGCTTATTGCCTATTGATTTTCTTTTTGCTACTGGTCAAATGTCTGGAAAACTTTTAGTTTCCTGAACTTCTGACCTCATTTTAATCAGTATTAGAAAGGGAATTAGTGGCTAATGTGATCATTGGCTCCCACAGTTGTCTCCCTCCAGGAGCTCCTGGAAGTTATTGTAAGCTAATAACAACATGGTGTACAATATGTCAGAGTAGACTTGATGAAATGGATGTGATGTTTTAATGAGGGACAGACAGATTGCATTCAGCTTCAGAGGGGGAGGAAAAATGGATAGAAGAGGAAGGGGAAGAGAGGACAAGCACTTTCTTTCCTTGGAGGAGGACATGAGCACTTTAATCGTGTAGTAATGGAGGTCAATGCTTACATGGTCCCTGCAGTCAGCAGCAATGGTCCCTGCAGTCTCCACAGTCTCCAGGGCTCCATGACTGTATGTCTGATGCCTGTTAAGAAGATGAAGAGTGATGGCGGAGGTGGATGAAACAGGAGACAACATGGAGGAGCTGTAAGGCCTTGTTTCATTTGGTTCTCTGCACACAGGGGCACAGTGAATGACAGTAAAGGTGACTCGCCCGTCTGGATGGCTGATTGCTGCACTGACTGACTCTCTCTCTCACCGTCTCTCTCTCTCTCTTTCAGCTGCCTCTCTTGCATTCACAGACTTTTTTCCTCTCTGCTTTATCTCCAGTCCTTTTTTTGCACTTGTCCTCTGTCTTTGCCTTCCTCCCTTGTTGGTGTCTGTCATCTAAAAGGGAGCTTTACTTGTAGAACAAACATGATAATGGGTTAAGATTAAAAAAAAAAAAAAACGGAAATGTCAGACAAGCAACAAAGGCGATTTTCTTTCTTGTCTCATTGTAGGAAGTGGTAGGTCAGAGCTTTCACATTGAAATTCTAGTTCTTTCATGAATCCTGCAAGAACAGGGCCATCTCTACATACAGAGGTGTTGTACACTCTGTGTCTGGGGACAGACAGCCGTGTGTTTTGGCTTGACTGCTGTAAGAATGTTAAATCGATAACATAAGAATAAAATTTCAGACACAGACATGCGATGGATGTAAGTTAACTTGCATGCATTAAAAGACACCAAAACATACTCTAGGAAAATATTCAGACATGTTGCATTTACAAGAAAGACCAAGACAAGCTATTTGATTTTTGAAAAGTCTGTCCTTCTCCAATTATTTTTTGTAACATCTGTGACTCTGAGGAGCTTTTTCATGATGCATCAAAAAAATGCATAATGTAGCTAGCAGCCTATCTTCTAAACTCCTCATTAAAGACCGGGTTGGTAGACTTAATATTCTATTGTGTGAATTGGGGAGGAATTTCATGACATTAAGGTTTTTCCATTGGAAACACAACACAAGAAGAATCCCCAAAAAGGAGGCAAGGGGGCAGAATGAGAAAAGGAGTGGGGGAAGCATAAACAAGCCGGGTCTGGCTGAGTGAGCAAGCTAATTAACTTGAAAAACTATAAAAATGTAAATTGCAATTTGCTACTGTGGGCATCTAATTAAAGCCACTGGAATGTTAAGGACCAAATTGAATTTTCTAAAAGCAGAGAAAAAAAATATGATTTCGCCATTGTCAGGTATTGATTGCTTACACCAGTACGGAAATGGAAGCAGAGAGGCAAGTGTGAGGATAGGAAAAGGAAACAAGGAGGGGAAGAGATGACACAAAGAGGAAAGTGTGAGAAACAAAGAGGAGATATAGTGAATCAGTCTGTGTGTTCCTACAAAAACAAAACGGTTTGTCAGAAAAAAGGTGACAACCAAACATAATGCTCACCAGAGACAAAGGATGTAATCAGAGCCAAACAGCCTCCTAATACTCACACACAGGTTCACAATGCAGACGCTTACATGATACTTGGAAGAATTATATCCGCTGAGGGTTGACTGGGACCTCCTACAAATCCTCATCAGGTTCACAAAGCCTCAAAGAGCCTGGAGTTAATTGTTAGCTTAATTGGTGCAGTGTATGTATGATGCTTTGGTGTAATTATTGTGCATGCAAAATTGTTCGTGGTTTATCTCGTTATATCATGTCCTCTGGGCATGTGATTAGTATAAATGTGTGCGTGCTTATGTTTGTGCGAGTGAATATGTGCACACGTGCAGGTAAGCAAAAAAAAAAAAAAAAAAAANAAAAAAAAAAAAAAAAAAAGAAAAAAAAATTCCGCATTTGTCATTGGAGAAAAGCAGAGGTGCTGCTTTTAAATGCAGGTTCATTTCTCAATCCAAAACTGGAGGTGTATGAGAAATCGAAGCCTGGAGGGAAAGCTAGCTGACGACAACACACACACTTTATTTTTACTCATTCTGTTTTTATTTTATGGCTGCACAGCTCTGAATATTTAAGCTGTCATTATCCCAGATGGGCACAGGAAGGCTGAGGATTGTATGGCTTTTATTGAAGTAATAAACAATAATCACTAGCTCCCCTAACAAACAGAGCGGAGCGACAGAATGCTCTGGCTTTCTCTACCATTATGTTAAATTCATAAAGCTAATGAGAGGGATTCTGATGCGGCAGAAAGGTGAGTTTTGTGGCTTTGCATAAATTCTCATCTGTTGTGCTTTTCCCTCCATCATCTCTCTTTTACCCTGCTCATTCTCTGTGCAAAACAAGATCTGTCCAGTAATTCCTTTATTTACTTCCTTCTTTCCATTTTCATTTTATGAATGCACTGTTTATTGGGGGGTACAATTGAATGAATTTCCTTTGGAGTCAAGTCTAGAAATTTCATCGTGGAGCCAAAAAGGGCAAATGTCACTGATAAGAAAGAAAGCTCTGATGGACAAATTTACAAGCGGCTATAAATCCTGCTCTTTTCTTCCCTTTTCTCCCTCCTCTCTCTTCCCTCCCTCCCTCCACAGACTAGCAGCGTCCCTGTCGACGGCAGCAGTTTGTTAGCCCAGTAAAAGTTTTATACAGGCAGAAGAGAGAAATGGTCTGTCTGTTGCTGGCATGAGTTACAGGCTGCAGTAAACAAACTTGAAAAAGGCGATAAATAGACCGCATCAGGATGGCAGCCCCAATAACACATTAACAAGGAGCGTTGGGCTGCTAAGGACATGCTACTGTGTGTGTGTGTGCACCTGCAATTTTTCCAGTTTCTTGAAACAAACAGATTCATAAAGTAGCTCTTGCAATAGCTTTCACACAATCTGAACTTCATCTGCCTTTAAGTATGTGCAAATGTGCTTCAAAATCGTCTCCATACAGCTATTCTTCTCTGTGGCCAAAGAAACCAGGAACACCTGAAGATGTAATGCAATCCAAAACAGAACCGCATGTTATATTAAGAGTCACTGTAGTATTCGTTGTTTCAGTCTCTCTCTCTCTCTCTCTCTCTCTCTCTCTCTCTCACAAGCACAAACGCAGATGCTAAAAAGCAACAAGACTATTGATTGTACGTTTCCTCGACTAAGCAGCATATTATTTATATTTCTGTTCATTCACTTTCATAAAAATTTATTGTGCTGCTTTGTCTTCCATAACAAGGAACGCGTTAATCTGTAATATGTCATTCTTTTTTTTTTATTACAGATGACAGTCAGGCACACACACACACACGCACGCACATTGATTGATCACCCACGCACATTGACGCAAACCGCTGTGGGTGCAAAACTGAGCCAACAATATACATTTTTGAGTTGTAATGATATTTAATATACATTTATGAGTTGTAATGATATTTAACGATTACCTTATTGTTGTTTTTTTTTTTTTTTTTTTTTTAAATGAGTAAAGACATTCACAGTTTTTCCTCTTTGTTGGTTGTGGCACCCAGGGCCACGTTTTTGCCAACTGTATCCCAAGTTTACATATTCATTGCCTTAAGAACAAAAGAATTTATTACAACAAACAACCTATTAATAAAAAAATCAATCTGGGACTCCCAGAAGTGTTTTGCGCAAAATGTTAATGAATTTTTAAAACCCTCCTCAGTGAAATAAATTGGAAACTTAAGAAATAAAAGCAAGAGGGTGCAGGATGCCAGATGCTGATGGTACAATGAGTAAATAATATGAGGAAACAAGTAGCTCTGCACTGAAATTGTTTTGTGTCTGCGAGTGCGAAAAGACGGAATGAGAAAAAAATGACCGGCGCCTCTGGAGAGGTGAAACCATTAAACAGCATATTTATTGCTCCCTCATATCATTTTAATTTACATTTATGGGCGCGTTGATATCTGAGCGTGTATGGATGTTGCCTGAGTTTGTGTTTCATATTGCCAGGCTCCTTTCCTTTTATTTGACCTCCAAATGCCTTTTAGCTCTTAAATGTGTGGAATCAGGATAACTTTTACTTAAACTTCTGGCATCTTCTTTTTTCTATTCAAAATGTCAAAAGCTACATTTGACTCTCCTATCGCAGCAGTAAATAGCAGATGATGTTTCCTATTTGCATAAATCCAGCTGATATTATGAAAGGAAGCAATAAAAGATTTCTTTTGAAATTGTCAAATGCCACCAGGTCTTATGTTGTTTCTCTTATACAGAAATAAACCTGCACTATGGTAACTAAACATCCCACCTCCCACCTTTCATTTCCTCTTTGACTCACTCTCACTTGTTCTTTTCTTCTTGACCCATCCATCATACATTTTTTTAGTTCTTTATGTTTTTAAACATTTAGTAAGAAAAAAAAACTCCTGCTCAGCATCACTCAGACTTTAATGCTGGTTTTATGTGACATTTATGATTGAACCATTAAGTTGAACAAAATGTAAAACAAGCACTCGCACAGGATAGCAAACCGGGAATCAGACGCTGCAGCCTTTCTGAAATCTCTTTGTTTGGACTGCAGGACATGAGATGAGGCTTTGTGCAGTCTGGTCTTCACGTGTGTCCTGGTGGAGTCTTGAATCTCATCTCTCTCTCTCTCTCTCTCTCTCTCTGCTTGCAGGAAGGAGCACAGAGCCCTGGTACAGAAGGACACAATGAGGTGGCAGCTCCGCTTGGCTGGCCAGGCATGGCTGGAACAGGAAGAGAGATTACCTCCCAGAGGGTGCGTGTGCATGTGAGCGTGTGTATGTGTGTGTGACATCCTTTTCCAATTAGGAACACATCCACCTTTTTGCCACCAGGGTCACTAGTGTATTATCTTCTCTTTGGAAAACACGGCCCTCTGTCTGTATAGTTTCTAACCATTGGACTCAACCTGTAGGATGCTGTTGCAGTGTATTAAATGTTTGGCACTATGGTTCACAGTGAAAAAACAAGCTACAGAGTTGTATGTTCCATCAATGGGAAGTAACTAAGACATCATACAAATATTATCATGGAGGTCAGGTCTAACACAGCCTCGCCTAATTTATTAATATTTGAGAAAAATCAGAATTCTAATTCAACATCACAGGAAGGCACATTATAAGTGCATAATTATACTAATTGTTGGTGTTGTTACAAAACAGACCTGCATCATACTGTGCTGGGATTTGTTGTTCTGATTGAGGATTCATATATGCAAACAGTACACGAGTAGGATGAGATAAACTATATCTGAAAATTTAGTGAAATATAAACAGAATGAATGTAAGCTATAAAAAGTAATAACTCCCTCCCCAAAGCACCATAAACTGTTTGTTCTCTCCCCTTATTGCTGCCACCCTCACTTAATGTTTGTACTATTCCTAAATGTACTTACAATGTAACCTGCAAACTGTACCACAATTAGTACGTTTACAGCATGTTAAAGGACCATACTGGTGGTTTTGGATATTTTCACACCATAAAAATCAACTTGTAGAGACCAGAGATGGGTAATTCATCACAGCGAACCACACACTGTTATTATATTTTTCGTCAAAGTTACTTAATTTAAATGCTCCAACAAGGAGGTACGCGGAAAAAAAAAAAAATGTTTCTGCCAGGGAATATAATCCCAGGAGAACAGACACACTTTTACCAGAGAAATTAAAACGACTGTGCTTTCTACAATAAGGCACGTGTGTTGCAGGCAAATTTTAAGGTGGGTGTATCTGAACATTTGATTTTGAAAGATTATGGGATTTGACAAAATAACACAAAAGCTAAAATATGATTTTTGAAAAGTGGTTGGCAGTAACATAACGGGTATGCAGGTAATATTTATTAGGCTCAAACATGCAAATCCACCAGTATGGTCCTTTAAAACTGCAATTTACTCTGATTAAGGCAATAAATCAATTTTTTCGCACGTCACGTAAACACCATAATTAGACAGAAATCAGCAAAACTTGGAGTAAGCCAACTCTAAGTAGCAGACCAGTATTATGTGATTGTAAAAAGTTTTTAAAAAAATTATAATTGCGGAAGCCACCTCTATATGTTTTCCTCATCTTACGGACTCTCCTCAAACTGAATTTTGCCTTAATTGGAGTACAAGAAAAAAAATCTGAATATACTGTGCATGTAAAGTACTGAGCATTTCTGGTCATTGTCAGATTATTTGGAGTCGCTTTCTACAAAATACAGATGCTAAACCCTGAGATCTCAAGTCAACAGACAGGCACACATACACAGAAGGAGCTGTGCTTTCATAGGAGATAATAGCTTCTCTTTAGGCTACTGTCTTTTTCTGGGAAAGACCCCCAAGGGCTTGATAACATGCCACCCGTTTCCTACTAAGTAGATTTTCGTGATCCTGTGTGTGCTTCTATGAGCAGACAAACAGACCGACAGACAGAGAGACAGGCAGACAGACGGGACATGTATCCAGAGGGGAAGTGGTATTCTGTGAGGATTGATAGACTCCATATTGTGAGCTAATGATCTCCCTAGGGCGCCGGGGAGAAACGATGAAACCAGCCTGCATGACACTGTCACACTCCCCTATGTCACACTGCCACCTTCATCTCTCAGTCTTTTCTCTCTCTCTCTGTCGTCCTCTCAGCCTCTCTTTGTCTCTTCCTCCGGGAAATGCATCGATTCACCTTTGTTTGTACTGTCACCCACACATATTCAACTGTCACAGCGAGAAGCACGGTGCATGGAACTGATGGAGCTTATTTAGAGTAAGAGGCGTACTCTGTCCTCGTTTCCCGAAAATGAAACTCCATGACATCTATTCCCATTAAGTTCAAAATGGACAAAAATGCCAGAAATGTCTGTAGCAGGTGTTTAAGTTATTGGAGAGATGGCTGAGAATAGGAGGGAGATAGCAACATGCTCTGCGCTTTGCAGACATAATAGGAAAAAGATCTTTTTAAAGAGATTGTCAGCATTTTTACACTTGCTGGCACAATGAATGCATTTACTGGCTGGTGCTGATAGAAAAGCACAATCAACTATCTTCTCGTGTCAAGCTGTCACCCCATCGAAAACACGAAAAGACAAGACAATATAAAGCAGGAGAGGAGGAAAAGGTGTTAATAATATACAAGTTACTTTGATTACAATGGCTTTTGTTGTCATAGACAAACATTGTATCTGGTAGTGAATGGAGGAAATGTGCAGCTGCTGCTTAAACATTATTTTCCAAGGTGTGTATAGCAAAAGACATAATGAAATCATTTGTGTGTGTGTGTGTGTGTGTGTGTGTGTGTGAGCATGTGTGTCTTGTACTATCATATGTATAGAAGACAAACACTTTCTGGAGCCATCACATCACCTCTCCACTTCTTAATGTATGACTTCACTTCTCCCCTCCCTCCAGTGCTGAAAACAAATCATCTCCATTTGATGCTGGCACTTTGCCATTTTTGGCTCATTTCCACCTTTCCTCCTAGAGAAAGTCTTTGTTGTCTGAAATTGCATTTTTTTTCATAGCTTCACCTCTTTTTTTTTTTTTTTNCTTTTTTTTTTTTTTTATCTCCACTCACTTCTCTATCAAAAATACACAGCAAGGTCTTTGTTGGTGGAAAGGAGTTAGTTAATTCTACTTTTTATCTGAGCCACACTGAAAAGTAGAGGAGATGGCAAGAAAGGACTGCATTTCAAATGACACAAACACCAGGACTGCTCGTTGGCAGCGCTGTACTTTTGACTCACCAGGAAATTTCCTAACAATTGGCTTGATTATATGAAATGAAATGAGATGATGAAACTGGTAACGTCAATTACAGAAGCTTCATCCTCTTTGCTGGCATCACCAAAGTGAAAGAGTAACATGGCATTACAGATTACAAAAGGAAAGAAAATAACACTGAATGGAGGGATAGTGGATCCCTCGCTGCAGCAGATTCATCTCAGTAGGTTCTTCTTGGCACACACAGACACCAGCATGTTGTCCTGTTTGTGCCAAGAAAATGATGACATTTTGAGCGTCTGGAAAACATGGTTTGTCTCACTTAAACACTGGCATTTTCTGCACTGCAAAGGTAAATGCTCATGTATTTTAAAGGTCAGAGTTATCTTAACTTTTACTCATGTATCAATGCTTCTGTATTTATGGCTTAAGCACAATAGAACCTGTCAGCAGGAATTTGACTAGGTTGTTGACAAATTTAAGCAGACAAATTTTTGTCTGTACTGCAATTAAGGCAAAAAATGTGAGTAAGATGTATACATGGATAGAATCAATGGGAATCTGTCTTTTGTTGATTATACATGATGCGATGCTTAATCGGTGTCTGAGGGAGAGTCCGTCAGGTGAAGAAATGCATGCAGACATTGCTTACATTGATTATAAGCAGAGGGATCATTTATATGCTTGAGTAAATCAACTGTGATTTATGGCAATTTCACTCAAATTAGTGTCCACTGACATCTGTAATGAAAAATTGGACTTATAGATGAAAAATATGCATTTTCTGTTTTTTTCCCCCCCAATTGATCATAATTGAAAATATACAGTATGTCATTTTAGTTTTTTTTTTTTTTTTTTTTTTTTTTGTTTTTTTACCACACATAAGTCATGTCAGCTAAGCATTAACAGCATTAAACCATTATAATTAATAACATATATATTAATAACTTGGGACAAAAGAGTTCCAGTGGTACGGCTGTCCTTTTGTTTACATTTGGATCACGAATTGTGACCCAGTATTAAAACAAACAAATAAAAAAAGCTAATTTTGAAGCCTTTTCAGTGGGAATAACATGCTGTAATATGACACAACCCTCACCCCATAAAAATGCATATGATCATACGTTGCACTGCATGAGCCATGTATAATTGATTTCAGTTCGTAAATTTATATGAACACACGTACGCACATACACATGCCCATTCATACTCCTAAACCAATTACAGGTAGTTCCCTCTGTGTTAAGAGAGCTAGTCAGGTGTACTTGTTCCATAATTGCAATCCTCATTGTGTGTATCCCACCGCAGAGCTCCAAACCAGCATATCTGCCTGAGCCACTTTGTTCAGTGGATGTCAGCTCACACCATGAGGTTGATGCTGAGAAAGACCATTATATTTAAAATACTGCAGGAACTTCTGAAACAACATTTACCCCTCCTTTGTTCTATTTTCCTCTCTTCCTCTGTTTTTGACACTAGCCTTTTGTGACTGTCTTTTGTATGCAGCGACACCTGGTCCTTTTCTTCTCTATTTCCCTCTTCTTTTTTTTTCCTTTCCTCATCTTTTTTTTTTATATCTACCCCCACTAAAATCTTTATGCCTCGCATGCTTTCACACTCCATGTTCCATGCTGGTTCTGGGTATCCCCACTGTGGAGAGCTCTGCCTGTTTCCTCTGGGTGTGGAAACTGTGTGCTAATATTGCTGCTTATACCCATTGGGTGGGATAATGGCAGCCATCACTCACTGATGCATCACTAAAACTGACGTTTCCCTCTCCTTGTGCCGACAAACAGGATATACCTCCCACTGCTCTGCCACTCTCTCTTTTGTTGTTTGCTTCCTTTTTCCTGTCTCTCCCTGTCTGTCTCCTCTTTCATCATTTCTCTCTCTCTCTCTGCCTCTATGTCTCCTTCTTATTCTGCTTTCATCCACTATTAAGACTTTCAAGGCATTACTGTACAAAAAAAAAAAAAATCAAATGTCATGACCCTTCTAGGATTTTGTTGCAAATATTGAAACAGTGCTGGATTCTAAATGCTTTACAACGGATCATTTTACACAGACATAAATTATTCAATTAAGGTATAGTAACAGTAAACAGAGGAACATATAAAGCTTCATGGCTACTATTTCAACTCAATTGTCCTGTTGGGACATTTTATTGCTGCTCAGTGAAGGGACATTGTATCCACATATCCTTTAAATACATCCTCAGAGCAGTTTTGTTTCCTCATATATGAACTTCTAGGAGCTAAAAACAAAAACAACATTGAACCGTTATCAATTATGTGTTTTACATCACTGGAACACTAAAAAAAAACCTCTAGCAAATGAAGATGTCAAAGTGACCTTCATCTTATCAGCATATTTTATTGTGACTTCTGGTGATTCTCTTGGTCCCACTCAGCATGTTTACATGCATGTTAAAACTTTGATCATATTTCAAGTTAAGGCAGTGAATAGATTTTTTTTTCAAATGTCTTATAAAAACACCTTTGTTAGATTGAAATCGGTATAAATCGGAGTAAGCTTAGGTGGAATAACAGACCTAGATTATGCGATGATAAATCAATTTATTCAGGTACAACATTTCCTTACCTGGTGGACTGTCCTCAATGTCTAGTTATGCAATGTGCAACGCATCATGTATATCTGGCAAACAGCAGAATCTTATTAATTCTGCCTGTGTATATGACTTATATGCATTATTGCCTTAATCTGAGTATAGACAAATAATTGGAGTATAGCATTCATACATACATACTTACATAACATACTGATCTAAACCAGGTCTCTATTTCACTTTTCTTGAGTAAACTCACCTTCACCAGCTTTGCATTAATCACATTTAATCAAAAACAAATGCTTTTTGGTTTTATGAATGCATGGCTTTTTGAAAAATGAACTGTTTCAAACTGTATCTGGTACATATTATTCTGGTTATTACTAGCTAATGTCTTATGAATACATGAGAGCTTCATTTTACCTCAACAACGTAACACACAAATACCGTCTCCCCTCTTTGTTTTGATTAGAGAAAGTTTCTTTCATAAAAGCCAGTTAATTAAAGAACTGGTTTAAATGCTTGACACAAAAGGACAAAACAACAGCAGTAACAAATGGCAAACAGCATCCACTTTCTGCCAGGGGTCTGGAGTGGGAGGCATTGTTAAGAGGTGTGAGTCTGCAATATGTTGTTTCTTTCAATTAGAAGTGCGAAGATGTCTGCCATCTCTGTTTGGCTCACACAGGAATGAACTGTAGAGATTTATTTGTGTAACTGATCAGACTGGAGTTGGAGCCCAGAGGTGAAACCAAAAAAACACCAAACTGGCAGGTCAGCTGAGGGGGAAGACGGAGACCACCACAGGCCAAGAACTCTTTGTAGGACAGAAGCCAGAGAACTGTTCATTATTTTATGGCATCGTAATTATGTGTGTGTGTTCATGCTACACTTCAAAAAAAAGATTAAGCATCTTGTTTCAATGAGAAATCAATTAATATATACTTTAAAAGGAAAACACGCTGAAGAAATTGACCCATTTACATTGCAGTAATGTAACATAATATCTATTCCATTTTTAATTTAATACAACAGCTGTTGCAATTTCCTCTTCTGTCTTCCAAAATCTAACCCCTCATTCTGATTTTTTGTCTGTGCTTTGACTAAGGCAAAAATGTGTGTATATATGCAGATGCAATAAATTGTGTTGTTTGCTGAATATATATGTTTCGTTGCTTAATCAGCATATGACTGAATGCTTACTTCAATTATAAGAAAACAGCTTTAGTAAATCAATTTACAGTTGCATAATCTAGGTCAAGGCCATGGTCAATTTATGCCGAGTTCAATCTAAAAATGTATTTATTGCCTTAATCTGAGTATAATCTCAGTTTTAACATGCATGTAGCAAATGGACTGACTGAACAATAGCGTGGACTGTTGTGGTTGAATGACCATTACAAGACACAAGTTTGATTACCACCACAGGCTAGTAATAGCCATTCATTAGGAGTGCTGTAAATTTGTCCATTAAATGGTCAATCGTGAGAAATGTGTTCAAGCCAGCTTGTCCTCTACTAGTACATAATAAAATGACGAGTATCAGCTCGGTTGAAAGTATGAAGGTCCTTGTACTGTATTATTTACTTTGTCACAGTGCAAAGACTCCACTCTTGCATCATACATGAGGTTTTTTGGGGACATTTGTGGCTTTCTTGCAGACAGGACAGTGCAGCAAGACAGGAGAGGTTGGGATAGAGAGGGGAAAGACGTGCAACAAAGGTCCCTAGCTGGAATCTGAACATAAATACTGTGAAGGTTTTAAACAGCTAAAAACAGCTATGTTGCCAGCAGCTAAATGCATGTAATATATATTAACCCAACATACTGTATCATATAACTGCTTCGTCTGCTCTTTGAAATCATGTCTCCACGGTAACTGCAACAGTACCTTTTGCTGCTGTAAATACTGAACAGATGCAGACAATTCACCTGAAGCCAGACTGCAATCAGTTCTATTCATGGATTAATAGGCACCTGTGGTTCTGAACCTGCAGCATTCAGGAACACGTTTTGTAGGTTGAGAGCAAATATTATAGTGCTTGCTAAGCAATCAGCCGAAAATGACTCATGCTAATTTTGAAGGGAGGGAGGTAATATTTTTGTGTTCAGCGTACACCTACACCTGCACACACACACACAACACACACACACACAGAGAGAGAGAGAGAGAGAGAGAGAGAGAGAGAGAGAGAGAGAGAGAGNCACACACACACACAGAGAGAGAGAGAGAGAGAGAGAGAGAGAGAGAGAGAGAGAGAGAGAGCCTCATTGAGGGCAGGGAAGAGTTCAAGGATATGTGGGCAGAAAGGAGGACAGATGCTGGGCACTCCAGCCTGGGTCACTGGAGCTGCTGAGGGTCACTGATCTGCACTCTTGTAATCCAGAGACGATGGATGATGTGTGCAGGGCTACAGCAGGACAACAGCACCCAGATACAGGGTCAAGGCATCAGGGACTACGGGTGGTCTTCCTTTGCAATGTGACAAATGCGATATGACACATCAGAGCATGCTTGAGAACACTGCCCACTGCCCCCTTTCACTCATACGTGCACGCTGTTTTTTTTCCTCTTTGTGTCTTTCTCACACACACACACATACAAACAGGAAGACACACACAGGAAAACATACATAGGTACAAGAAACAAAGAAACGCAGTAACTCATTCTTGCGTAAACACATGCACACACACACACACACACACACACACACACACACACACCGCTGTAGTCCCCTGTGGCTGTCATCAAATGCCACATTCACTCCTCCCTATACTATGTAAAAGTAACAGCTTGCTTTTATTCTCCTGGTCTGAGTCTACGCTTTTCCTCCCCCTCGCTCCTCCCTCCGCCTCTCCTCCACGGTGAATTCCACTCATTCCACATCACCCACCTCTCCAACACCTCTCCCACCACCAAACAGTTAAGTGCATTTGCAGACCCTCTCAGACAGGCTGTCATATATATTTCAAAGACATTTCAAAGCACATTCAGGAGGACTGAATGCACATTCACCAAGAGGCTACACAGGGTTACTTTTGTCTTGTGGCTTTTTGAAGTCATTTTTCTTTCTTAAATTAGACGTTTTGAATATCACGCTCTCGCTCTCACTCAAGTATAAGTAAGATTTTCATAGCAGGTCAATGAAACTGGCATGTGTTTTTTCAGGCTTTCAAGAGGTGCCCTTCATGAGCAAAAAGTCAGAATTGATTCAGTTACTGTGCAGTTTTAAAGGAGGAAGTACACACAAACACACACACACACACACATGCACACCTCCAGAGAAGTCACCTCCTAACAAGCTATATGTTTGATTTAAAAAAATATATGTAATTGCAATTTTGCTGCTGTATATATTGAGATTCAGTGCTTATTATTTTACAGTTTAATTGTACATATTAATTTTGCTCATGTATTGAACTAATGAAGACAGTAGTTACTTACACTAAGCTACTATGTTAGTGTAAAAAGATCAATAATCAATATTATACATTAACTATGTCTTTGTGGGAATTTTTATAGGTGTCAAATGGTCAACCTTGTGAAAATTGCATGTAAACATGCACATAGTACATGTACATAGACACATACACATGCAAGGAAGCAATACATGAGATGAATAGTTATAAACAAAGAAACCTGAAACAAAAAGGGAGTGCATTAAAAGATTTATTTATTAGCTTTGTGCGAAAAACCCCTGCAAATCCCTATAACCGGAAAATCATCCCAATTTGTATTCTTCACATGATGCTGTTCTGAAAATTGCAGTTTAACTTTATCTGTATGTCTGGATGCCATCATAATCCCCTCCCAGAATCTCAGAATTCTAAGAAGTGTTAATAATATTTAAAGTTAAACCCCATCTGCTCCAGACCCAATATGAATACCAATATGGCTGGTAAATGTTGCAATTAACAGAACCAAGATGTCAGGAGCTTAAAGCCTCCTGCCCCAAGAAAGAGAGCCAGATGTGATGTAAGCAAAGATGACTTTTCTGTTCTGGGGAAAAAAAACTCCTCTTGTCCCCCCCTTTTCCCCACCTCCATCTGCCCATACGTGATAGGATCCTCTGTATCATCTTTACTTAGGGGAATCTGCTTTGAAATATATCAGCTTTATAAATGCCTGTCTCTCTCTATTTGAATGTTTCATGCTCAGAGCGGAGAAGCCTCAGCCAGGTGAATGAGCGGCATGCTGTTTTTTTCTCAAATGAAAGCAAATTGCATTTGCCCTGCCACACATGGTTTATTGCTGCAGGGATGTGGTGTTTTTGTTTATGTGTGTCTTTATGTGTGTGATGAAGAGAGGGGAATGGATTTGGATAGTTTGAAAAGATATAAACAGAGATTCTGAAGGAGGCAGAAGGACAAGCAAATACTGAATTACACTACTACTAAGACTGAAGATGAAAAAGCGGTTATTGTGTCGAAGTTTTGCAACCATGCTTCTAAAGCAGTAGAAAATTGATTGTCTTCTTGCTTTTGTAGTTTAATGGCAGTTTGGTAAAAAAAAAGAAAATGATGTGTTACTGCTATGATGTAAGGAGACCTCCGTGTCTTTCTGTGATTATTCATACTGCCAATACACAATGCTGATGCTGAGGTATCTGGCCTGTTTTTGTAATTCCTGCAAAGTCTGAAAGTTTAAAGATTGAAGTTTGTGAAGTTTAATCATATCTCTCCATTTATGCAGTTATGACAACAAAAACAGAAAAAAACATTTTTTCATAAGTAACAATGAAAAAATAACAACACAATGTGTGACTGGCTACTGTATATTGAAGCACAGTGATAATAAAGTGATAACAGAAAGAGTTTATAATGTAGTTCAAAAACAGAAGTACATTAGCCGTGTTCATTTTATCACATGACAATCCATCTTTTCCATGTAGCAAGGACAGGATTTCTGAAATATAAATTTTTCATGGTCACCAAACGATACATTTTTCAAATGTACTTCTAACAAAAAAATCTAGACATGATTTTCTGTATAGTGAAGATACAGAAAAAGAAAGAAGATGTGAGTGAAGAGTTAATGGAGTTTCACACAGATGCTAGCTTTTGTGTGCACAGTGGGACCGGTGGTGTGACTGTTCACACATTCAGGTTCATGTGATATTGACCTGTGGGTGACATAAAACTTTAATTCGCTGGAGATCTGGATGTTTCCAAGGCTGCTGAAAGCACCACTGCTGGGGTCATACGGTGAGGCACGCAGCAGTCAACGGCTTTACAGTTGTGTATCAGACAAGCCTGACAGCCCACAGTAACCACAATGTCCTTAAGTGTATCAAACAATGGAAAGGGCAACTAAAAGCGGTGTATCATCTGAAACAAATTTAATCATGTAAACAACAATCAACTCCAGTGTAGCAGTCCTATAATAAATTCAATATCCATATGTTTATCATCTGGGCCTGTCTGATTATTGCTGCTATGGTCCAGTGGGCATGTTAGAGTGCTTGCTCAGAGGGAGAGTAAGGCATGCCTTTCAATATCAGTTGGCCTCTGAGCTGCCTCTATAATGCATGAGGATCAATATGCTGTGGCTTTGTGAGCAAGGCCTCACAACTCTGTGTCCATATCAAGTATTCCCGCCAACTGCCCCAGCGCTTGAAGAGTGCATTGCCTTTGGATTTGTCAGGCCTCTGGGGGAAACAGGACAGTCTGGATACCCGAACTGCTGTTGTTTGGAGCAAAGGGAAAAAAAAAAGCTAGTATTGGTGTGTTTGGGGTATTTGTGACATTTGCAGTTTTATGACAGTATTTGATGATGACTTTGTGAGAATGATTATACTGTGATCAGTACTAAAGAACCTATTTAACCCTCAACCATCAGAAATCAGTTCTGATTCCAGATTAATGATTCTGCATTAAACAATTTTGATATGATCTTCTTCTTTTCCTTTCGGCTTTCCCTTCAGGGGTCACCACAGCGAATCATCTGCCTCC
>VXCM01002329.1:0-22133 GCA_014773175.1 Lucifuga dentata
GCATTTATTCGGGCTTGGGACCGGCCCAAGGTGGACACTGGCTTGTGCCCCCTTGAGGCTGCATTGCCCCCTTGAGGCTGCATTTCCTGATGAACTCTGTATTTTTGGCATTCTTTATACCATGATATAGGTGAAAGCTTAATACTAAGTGACATGGGGTTATCCTTGACAACTGCAAATCCGATTCTAAATTGATGGTACTGAGGGTTCTGTTTTGGCCCATATTGGAGGATAGAGGGCTGAGCTGATTTTTACGAGCTTTCTGTTTGGAAACGGCAGTCCCACAGTATAACATTCAGTCGTGACATTACAATGTGACCATCCTGTTTTTTACAGTTTCTCATTTTTCAGCATTTCTGTAAAGCACATGCTATATACATGTTATTATGCGGTTCCCCTCATTAAGACGCATTTGTTCACATTGGCACTCTTAAATCAGTAATATGAGAAATTAAAGAGACTTGTGCTCTTGGAAATAAAGCGAGATTTTTTTGTTACTACCAGACAAAGATTATTTGCTCCCAGTTTCGGGATTCCCAAATGATTTTGGCATGCTAATTTTAACCAAGCTTAACTCAGCTGGAAGACAAACAGCACTGGCACGGTGTTGTTTGCTGCCAGCGTGAGATTTCTTACAGTGCTGAGACCATCTTTGCTTAATCTTCTCATATTAAATTCTTTACTCAAAGGAAAAATCAATTAACACTTTGGATTTTTTTTAAATTCTTAAGTAACTCAAGTTTTCATTAAAGAATCCATTAGTTTATACGTCATTCTTTTCCTCTTCCCCTCCTCAGAGGTGGTGGAGCACGCTTGCAGCGTTACATCCCTCATGCTGGGAGAGACCTTACCTTCCATCACCAAGGACATGGACACTTACACATACCGGCTGCCCCTCGGCGTATGTGCTGGCATCGCCCCTTTCAACTTCCCTGCCATGATCCCTCTGTGGATGTTCCCTCTTGGCATGGTATGTGGCAACACCTACCTAATGAAGCCCTCTGAACGGGTCCCAGGATGTACCATGCTCCTGGCCAAACTGCTGCAGGATGCTGGGGCACCAGATGGCACGCTCAACATCATCCACGGCCAGCACGCAGGTGAGCTGACAAGTACGCAACCTGTGTGTGATAAACAAAGGCGAAGGTCCAGGGGTGACGCAAACGCTAATAATACAGCCTTTGGTGATATGTAGATAGATAATTTCCATAATATATGTTGCCTATGTATGTAAGTAATTCATGATCGCTTGAGGCAAGAGAAATTCTGCAAAACTCTGCATCTAATGCGTCTTGAGTTGGAAGTGGAGATGAAGAAGAGAGGATTTACTAAATCCCATTGTATCTTTGCGTAGCGGTGAACTTCATCTGTGACCATCCTGCCATCAAAGCCATCAGCTTCGTGGGCTCCAACCAGGCTGGGGAGTACATCTATGAGTGCGGCTCTAAGAACGGCAAGAGAGTGCAGTCTAACATGGTACATTCACAACGCTGACGACACATTTTAACATTCTTAGATTACATAAGACACACTCACTCTCTCTCTTTCGGCTGAAATAATTATTTTCTGTGATAAACTGCACATTATGTACTGCGCCTGTTGTTAAGGAGAATATGGGTTAAGGAGAACATCTGCTTTAGTTCTGTTACCAAGACTACAGCTCAGTGCTTGGCTCTCAATCTATGAGGATATACTATATACATGTGTGTATATAGTATATCTATGTATATATACATAGATATATATGTGTGTGTGTGTGTGTTTGTGTAAGATATGCAGCTTCTGTCAGATGACCTACAATGTTCTGAGGAGAAATCCTATAGGGCTGTGTCCTACATTTTCATTTCAGGGTGCCAAGAACCACGGTGTGGTGATGCCTGATGCCAACAAAGAGAACACACTCAACCAGCTCGTGGGCGCTGCCTTTGGAGCAGCTGGACAGCGCTGTATGGCGCTCTCTACTGCCATTTTTGTAGGGGAATCTCGTGAATGGCTCCCGGAGCTGGTGGAACGTTCCAAGTCACTGCGCGTCAATGCAGGTAATTTTGGCGGAAACTGA
Organism: Lucifuga dentata; assembly: GCA_014773175.1. Taxonomy (NCBI): domain Eukaryota; kingdom Metazoa; phylum Chordata; class Actinopteri; order Ophidiiformes; family Bythitidae; genus Lucifuga; species Lucifuga dentata. The sequence goes on from VXCM01002329.1 coordinate 2,060, forward strand.
GCTAAATATCTGAGAAATACCATGAAATAGAAATACTGTGAGTTCTGTTGGATTTTAATATGGATATGATGCTTTGTGTGTGTGTGTGCTGAAGGTGATCAGCCTGGAGCAGATGTAGGTCCCCTGATCTCTCCTGAAGCCAAGGCCAGGGTGGAGTCTTTGATCCAAAGTGGGGTTGATGAGGGTGCCAGTCTGTTGCTGGACGGGCGAAATGTCAACGTGAAAGGCTACGAGAATGGAAACTTTGTAGGACCCACCATCCTGGGTAACGTTACGGTGAGATCGGAACTGTGATTTGGGTGAAACAAGAGGCACAATATGGCTGCTCCTTTTTCAGTATCTGTTATTTAGGGAATAAATTCACCATCTATTTTCTCAAGTTTTAAATTGATCCAATCAACAACGAGGTGGATAAACCTAAAAAATATGTACATACACAGAAGAGGAATGAAAAAAATTACATCATTGGAAACTGATGTTCCTGTTTCAATGGTAGTAAATAATTAATAGTACATAATAGTAAAGTAGTATAGTAATAGTATAGTAAAAAATAATAGATAGTAAATAATTAAATTTTAGTAATAATTTCCTTATCTCTACACAATCTTTACATCTTGATAAATAAAAAAGACTACTAGAAACTTTCCAAAGCATATGTATAGCACTAAGAAATTAGGAATAAAATTGAACCTGATTCACCACTGAACCTGAAAAAAATTGAACCTGATCCACTTCTGCTTGGAGGCATTCTGCATGGTAAAATTCTAAGCGTCTATTTATTTCATTAGATATAAAGTAAAGAATTGTTTGGTGGACATAGTATTGATCAGATCATTATCATAAAAGACCTTTCTCACAGTGGACATTCTGATTTTTCAAACTCAGGTGTAAATAATGACGTTAATGTGTGGCGGTGGCAGGCTTTGTGTTTTGTACCTCCTGGAACAGAGCCATCGCTAATGTAATAACATCTGTGCTGTTTCTGCTTAGTCAAAATGTCTCCTCTGACAAAGGTCAAATACGCAGCTGGCCAAAAAGTACAACTTGTCATTTGATAATTGTTTAATTAGACATTTATTTGATATTTGTTGTAAAGCTGTGAATAGAAACAGGCTGTGCACCTTTGGGGTTTATGATGAAGATAAATAATGTTGATTAACTGAACCAGAATGATTCCTGCTTGTCTTTGAAAGCAGATGGTAATATGCTGTGAGTTTGGTAGGTCTAAAAAACTCTGGTAGCACATTTATCTATAACAGCACAGCTGTCACTCTGTCGTACAGGCTTACAGCACCATATGTTAGCTTTGTTGAAACCTGCAGTGCGAGGATATCGCAAAGTGTTTGCATAAACTGAGAGTGACAGATTTTATTTAATTAAGATGTTCTCATTTTAACTGTTTGAAATACACATCGTGCATAACATAATAGTAAATAGCACCTAGTGTAGCAACTAAAATGTGCGTTAAGCTTTTTTTTTGTATTGATATGACATCATAAACTTTTCACATTCTGAACGTACTGTTAATTATGCCTTGTAGATGTAAAAGTCAGAGTTTTTGTGTCTAGTTGGTGTTTGCTGGCTGATTATTAAATGATCGATGAATCTCTGCTGGAATCATTCTGCTGTTCTTTGCAGCCGGAGATGAAGTGTTACAAGGAGGAAATCTTCGGGCCTGTGCTGGTAGTCCTGGAGGCTGACAGTCTCGACGAAGCAATCGCTTTAATCAACAGGAACCAATACGGCAACGGCACCGCCATCTTCACCACCAACGGTGCCACGGCACGCAAATACACACATGAGGTGGACGTTGGCCAGGTGAGAGATACTTTCCAAAAGATGAATATTGAAGAAGCCAGTGAAGTGTTCACTGTAGTTTTTCAATTTAATTGTCTGAAATGAGAAACGATGACCTTTTGGTGTATTTAGGTCCAAAATGAGTCGTCTATGAGAGGATTTGATGAGCAGTTTTGGGGAGCGAGGGTTCCGTGTTACAATGAGGGAACAGACCGTGTATGTACAAAATCCCGGACTACTTTTCAGGCCCTTTATCTTTTTTTCAGCTGGTGCAGCTGTCAGGCAGTAGAGAGCCAGTTATAAAGAGGCTATGTTCGCACACAAAGGTTATTAACAGACATTTTTCATGGCTGACATTTTGTGTTGTCATTGCAGGAAAAGCACAGGTGTAATTAATAACATTAACAATGCGTCTGTTCTGTTTAGCTGTGCCAGTCAGCCATTATGAACCTATCAGGGTCCTGGAACTGAAAAGCTAACTGGAACGCAGCCATTATTAATGCTATTTGTTACACCTGTGTCTGATGAATCAGAGTATGGTGCTCTGTGAACATAAAGTAAACACACAAGTCTCATCTGAAGCTTTTAAATCAAATTTTAAAAGCTGCGTCATGTCATAAAGCCTGTCTGTTGGATTAAAGCGTAGGGGTGTGCTCTATCTTTCCATCTTAAAAGGTAGCAATTAATATATGGGTATTATTTTGTCTGTGTCAAACATTACCTCTCATTACATGTAAAGTGTGGCATGTCCCAAAATTTGCACATTAATGTAGATTAGATAATACACATCAGGTTTGTTTTTGATAATGTCGTAGTCCAATGCAGTCAATGGACTATTTTAAATTAAAATAGCACATTTTATACAATTAGATGAACTATGAACTCTTCCAGCACTGTTTTTAGTATATGTGCTAAGCTGGAAATGTTTATCTTTGCCATTAACACCTTTATTAATTGCGTGAGTGTTGAAAACATAGTTACTGTAAATAAGGAATCTGGAGAAATCAGCTTTTAAAAATACTTTTCCCCCATTTCAGGGCAACTGTCTACAAAACCACATTTACTCCTTGCTGTGTTGCCATATTTTTGTTGCTAATTTGTTTGCACCTCTGCCATAGTTAAACATCTTGACAACACAGACTGTGAAGTAACACAGACGTGTGTTTGTTTCTGCAGGTTGGCGTGAATGTACCCATCCCTGTTCCCCTGCCCATGTTCTCCTTCACTGGATCCAGAGGCTCATTCAGAGGAGATACAAACTTCTATGGCAAGCAGGTAAATAACAAAAGCAGCACGTTGTTACGTCAAGTCAAAAACTTCCACAGTTCAGATCCTTTAGAATCCTGTTCAGATGTGCTGAGTGGTTAGCTTACACCAGGGGTACTCATGCAAATCATAAAGGTCCACAAAGAAAAATTTCTTTTTTTTTTTTTTTTTTNTTTTTTTTTTTTTTTTGTAACTTTTTATTTATTTCATAATTAAAGAAAAAAAAAACCAGACATATAAGCAAAGACAATCAAGACAAAATCAAGCATATACAATAAGAATTACAAATTAAGAAAAAAAGATTATACATATTTAAATAAATATGACATTTTCTAAGTTGAACTATATACTGGGGATATATACATTTCTTTATCTTTCTGTCTTCATTTTGACATAGCTAACATTAATGGTAACCACTCATCCATAAAATTGTCCATTTTCAGTTGTATTTTGGCTGTGATCTTTTCCATCCTGATCACCTCTTTGACTTTCTCTCTCCACTGTTTTATGTTTGGGGGTTGTGGCTGTAACCATGCAATAANATCACCTCTTTGACTTTCTCTCTCCACTGTTTTATGTTTGGGGGTTGTGGCTGTAACCATGCAATAATAATCATTTTTTTGGCTATTAAAAGTAAAATTCTTAATCTACATTGTCTTTTTCCCAACTGATTCTCCTCAATTATACCCAATATACATAATTTTGAATTTAAATTTAAATTTATATCCAGGGTTTATTCGATCTCTTTCTTAATATCCTGCCAGAACTTCTGTAGTTTTGGACAGGCAAAAAAATATATGAGTAAAATCTCCTCATAGGCCACATCTCCTCCAACATAAATCAGAAGAATTGCTATATCTAGCTACAGCAGTGCAAAGAAAAATTTCAATAAGACAAAAGTCCGTTTATTAAGGTCAAGCCAGAGTCTGATTGAGATCCAATATAAGGTGTCAAGTGGGGGCAGCAGCAACGTCATGTCATGGAGATGATGGGCCGCTGAATGTAACTGGACCAAACCAGGGCTGAGTAGACATTCTCACAGATAGTGGAGCAGTCAGACATTCGGTTTCACTTTCTCCTCTGCAGAGAATTTTGACTCGTTACGTCGCAGTGATGTCTCACAGATAATTCAAATAATACATATGAAAACTTTAATTTGCTCAGAGTCCGGAGACAGTTGTGGTTCAGTCCGGATCCGGACCCGAGTCTGGGTTTTGAGGATGACTCGCTTACACCATGTTTGTCTTTTTACCACCAGGGCATCCAGTTCTACTCTCAGATCAAGACCGTGACGTCACAGTGGAAGTCCGAAGATGCCACCGTGACGAGCCCAGCTGTTACCATGCCAACCATGGGACGCTAAATTGACACTGCATCCACCATAACCTTCAGTGACCTCTTACATGCCTTAAGAACGAGGGTTTGGAAAAAGGTTACAAATCCTTTTACTGGTTATACTGATATTTTCAGTGGGGATTATTGGTTTGGTAGTTTGGTGAACACCATGTTTTTGCACAAACTCTCTACCCATCACTCAAATACAAACCACAAACTACACCTCTTCAGGGGACAAAGAAGGTGGACTAATGCAACAATGCTGATGGTCTTGGGTGTGTTGTATTTTGTACCTTTATACCTGTATGTTTTTATTTAGGTGTGTATTTTCTTTCCTGATCACACCCCTTGTGTTTGCCATCACATTTAAAAAAAAAAAAAAAAAANAAAAAAAAAAAAAAAAGACATACAGGTCACATTTAAAGGATCATGGATTCTGGCTCTGAGGGGTCACAACAAATGTCTTCCACTGGGTTTTGTGTGGTTCCTTCCTGTTTCTTGTGTATCAGAGCTGTGTGTAGATACGTGAAAAGTAGATATCAGTGGAACAAATATGACGGCATAACATTAACACACATTTTCTAACAGTTCAATAAAATTAAAATTATGATCGCAGCTGTGATACAATCTATATTCTGTACTGTCCAGGGTGAGGTTTAGAGTGTACTGTATGAGTTTCTGATAGAGGTTCACAGTTACTGTAGTATCTGTGATACTTTTTTTTTTTTTNCTTTTTTTTTTTTTGGCTACATCTGGTAGAGAAACTGTGTTACAGTGATGGAACATGCAATAAAACTTGACATTTGATATTCTTTAACGATCATTCTCTAATTCATTTGATTTAAAATGTCCCACATTACTTTGAGAAGTGGCAGTTTAAGAGAAATTAACATTAAGGCTTTTTGAGTCTGGGTCCGTTCTGTCATCTCTTCCTGGTTGGATGTGTTGGAGCGTTCTCTGGTGAAATGACTGGAAATTTCTGCAGAGAACCAAAACAGTGAAATTCTGTTAATGTGGCAAATTATTCCCCCTCTCCAAGAAAAAAAAAAAAAAANAAAAAAAAAAAAAAAGCTAAGCCATAGATTTAATTATTATTCTCTTTTAATTAAGATATTTTGTTGAAAATAGCCCAACTCACCCCTTGTGCACACATTTTGTACTTCTGTACATTTTTACTTTTGTAGTGGTCAGAAATGTATGATTTGTAAATGAAGATATCCTGTACATCAGTTTTGTCTTCTGGGACAACAAATGTAAGCATGCACATAAGGGTTTTCTGTAATTTCTCTTAAGAGTTGGTGCTTACTATGTTTTGGTTTGCTCATAGATGGTACTTGGTTCAAAAAATTTGGGAACTACTGCTTTAAGGTTATTGTATCCCATCTGGACACGTGGACTACCTTTTTTGCCTGTTATTTCTGACCCAAACATAAACAAGAGATGGGGAAATGAATAAATGGATGACATTTGGATCTGCTGGCCATTTGTTGAATAAGGACATCTCACTACATTTGACCCAGAGTTGAACTCTGATTTGTAATGAAACTACTCAGGTTAAAGATTCTCAGTCATCCAGGCGGGTAGATAAACTGTATGAAAACTGAGTCAAGTCAACTGGATTCAAGTTTTTAATCCTGAAACGTTTCACCATTCATCCAAATGGCTTTGTCAGGAGAAATAACACCACAGGACCAGACTCAGCAGTTTACCTCCAGCTGAATGACAAAGGACTTCCTTGGAAATGATGATGTGCACATTTTGAGAGAGGAGTAAAGGAGGCCATTTATGTTCATGTAGAGAGACCTTCCCTCAACAGAAATGGAGNGAGAGAGGAGTAAAGGAGGCCATTTATGTTCATGTAGAGAGACCTTCCCTCAACAGAAATGGAGGTATCAGATACAATCTACCCACCACCTGTAGTGCGCTGCTGTCTTCCCTTCCAAAGAAATTTGGGGACAGGTCCTGCATCCAACCAGGAGTTCATTAAAAAGTAGAAATTTAAAATTATTATTTGAAATTTATTCATTGTTTGAAATTTGAATACTGCATTTTACATCATGCATTATTGAAAAAATTTGAATAATATATCTATTTGGAATTGAAGGTTAGTTGTGATTTGACCATAGTTACTGTAGTTACTGGAGGTTTAACATCCTTCTATGCATTTGTTTCTGACTGACAAGCCATTTGGATGGATGGTGAAACGTTTCAGGATTAAAAACTTGAATCCAGTTGACTCAGTTTTCATACTCAGGTTAGTTTTAAGCTTATTACATTACACACCAGCAGAAAATATCTGCACTGAAGCAAACATCGGATGCTGCAGATCCAAAACAGCTTGAAATGAATCAATCTTGGGTTATTAAATTTTGAGGAGAGATGTGTTATTTTGCTGCCTGTGTTATAACTCTCTGTGAAGTATAAACATCAGAAATAATGCTCCTCCTGGTACAAAATTAACTGCTGCAGCATTTCTCTGTTACACCATAACTGTTGTTGTTTTGTTTTAGTTTAAGGTTTTTTATATATATATATATATATAAATTTAGATTTTTTTTATTTTAAGGTTGTCTTTTTTAAATAATCAACTTTATTAACAAGACTGATATATAATAATTGATATTATATTAATATTATTGATAAATAATATCAATAAAAGTCAAGCAAATAACTAAATAAATAAGGATTTAAATAAACTATACATTAGGAATTAAACTGAAATCACCATCGCTATCGTTCTGCAAAAAAAAAAAAAAAAAAAANTCTGAAAAGAAAAATGTGTGTGTGTGTGTGTGTGTGTGTGTGTATTTGTTTTATATATATATATATATGACGTCATGCCGGCTCACCCGTGGGAAACGTTCAGCTAGTCAGACACCATGGTGAGGCTGAGTTTTATTNTCATGCCGGCTCACCCGTGGGAAACGTTCAGCTAGTCAGACACCATGGTGAGGCTGAGTTTTATTTAGTGTCATTTAGATTATCTACGTGTTTTTTATTCGGTATTATATTTGGAAAGATATGCGGAGTGTTATTTAACAATTTGTTCTTTGCAGAGAAAAGTAGAAGCAGCGGCGGCTAGCAATTTAGCTAGTTGGCAAACTTCGCTGGTTGGCTTGCTAATGTAGCAGCAGCTAACTGAATGTACTGAGACGCTAATACTAAGATGTGGAGATGCTAAGATGTGGATTAATTTCTGTGACAGTGAAATTTTCTGTCTGTTTTACACACAGAATTGTTGTAAAAGTTGTATGGAAGTGAAATTGTGATTAGCACGGTTAGCTAACATCACCAGGCTAACTACGTTAACTTTTAAATTGGATTCTTCGAGTCTGCTAGCTAACGCGCAGACATTCTTTATCTGTCTACTACCTTTAAACATTTCTTACAGAAATGTAAGAAAACCAACAGAATTGAGAAATTATTTGAGTAAAATGTACACAATTATTTTGATGAAGATTCTCAGTCATCCAGGCAGGTAGATATATTATAAGATATAATTTTGAATCAATCAGTCAATTTTTAATCAGAATTAAGAACTTGAATCCAGCTGACCTGACTGAGTTTTCATACAATATACACAATTATCTTTCTTTTAATATTTCCCAAGGTTGGAAAACTGCTTCTTTTTCTCTGCTTGGGCATCCTGTAGTTATGCACTTAATTTTAAGTTGATAGAACAGGGAGATCCGTAGAACCAAACACACATAATAAACTACTGGAAGACTATTAAAAACATGTTAATGCATGCTCTTGCCATCTGCTGAGGAGTAATGCATATGATATATCTCACATACTAAGTTTTAAATGACATTTTAAGTAATTAACAGAGGCTTTGGCAGAATACACCAAGGACAGATGTATTCTGTCAGATTGAAAATCATTAGTGTTACGCTTAAACACAAACATATCAGAACATATCATCCAATACTCACGTTCAAGAAATGCAAGTTTATGAGAGCACCAAAACACCCTAATACATTCAATATTGTCATCCAGTGAATCTACACACATAAGAAAATGTCCCAGCAGTCATCAAAAATTCATAATTGTTATTTATTTATTTAAAAAGGACCATGTACAGTGTTAAACATAAATGTTGTCATTTGATGCACCAAAGTTAGCTTGGAGCTAATTTTCATCTGTAGTCCCTTGGTAGGTTTTCATCTATCGATGTAAAAGAAAGAGAAAGGAAAAAAAAATCCATACAGACATTTAAAAAAAAAAAAAAAANAAAAAAAAAAAAAAAGTACAGGACAAATCAGACATGAGAAATATCTCAGTGGTGTAATAAGGCATCGTTTTAGAATCTGACAGACGACAGCGCTCCTTTTGCAAGAGGCAAATAAAAACAGGAATTAATCTATACTCTTTTACTCTACTTTATAAATGCCACTTAGCTTCTCAAACATTTCAACGATCATCAATAAATAATAAAGGGAAGAGGCAGTGGGCCCCAGTGGTTAGACAGTTGTGTAACTGTAAACTTAGGTTTGATTCCAATAACAGTCCCAAACTCTACCTGAACATTTAGTGTAAATTTCTCTGAACACCCAGTAAGTTTCATATTCATAAAGCAATCCTTTACATTTGTTATTCACCTAAATGGATATATCAGTTTTTTTAGAGATGTCAAGTCAAGTGGTGAAGTATTGATGTAGATAAAGTCAAATGAAAAGCAGATCTAACATGGTGAAATGGTTTGAGATTGTCTCCATCCTACTGGAGTCGAGTCAGCAGATTTTGGAAGCTGTCAGTGTGGTTGGCTAGAGGAACTAAAGGGGCGTGGTCAAATGCCAGAGTAAATAATGTGATTGTACCTCGCTCCTCTGTTGAATGTCACTACAGACTTTAACATCTGCCAGGAGAAGTCAGTAACGATCCTCTTATCTTTTAATTTGAGCTGCTTTTAAACATTTAACTAAAAACAGTTGCTGATCCTGCAGAGTGAAGATGAGGCCCTCCACGCTTGCGCCGCTCCTGGTCCTGCTTGCTGTGGCAGGGCTGAGCTGCGCCCAGGACAAGATGTCTCCCCTGGGCCTGAGCGACGGCGTCGGGAGCATCCTTCCAACTCTGAGCCGGCCAGCCAATCACAGCCGCATCTTCTACGCTGTGATGTTTGACGCAGGAAGCACGGGGACACGCATCCATGTCTACACTTTCATCCAGAGTGACTCAGGTATCGCTTGGCAGGACTGAGCGCAGTCTCAGATTACGCTGGCCTGCTTCCCTCCACTCTTTCACACATATCATGTGGGTTATATGATATCAGCAGCCAGTGTCAGACACTTTAAATCATAGTTGTATTTACTGCAACAAGGATGTCATGTGTTGTGTAAACATGGCCTGTGAAACACTTAACAAGACCAGCTTATTTGAAATGCAAACAAGCCGAGTTACAAGTTTGCAATGCCAATCGGCGGATGTGGGTGACATGGCGGCAAATCTCTGCTTTTCTTCATACAGTTCAATTCAGTTTCAATTCGATACAACTTCATTTATCCTTCTTGGGGAAATTGTTCAGAGCAGCTCATCATAACACACCATACAGGAGTACGCATCAAGTAACACAGGATACATATGAAGAAGAAACGTAATACCTGAGAGCTAAATCTGGCAAAATCAATGCATAGAACCAATGAATACAAAATAAGAAAAGATCAGATAAAAAGAACTACAGCTACAAGGCATTTAGTAATCGGCTTGCGGAGGGAATAAAGAACTTTGAGTAACGATTAGCTTTAGACACGCAGGTAAACCAGAGCGAGGTCCTGACGGCAGCAGAGACAATTCACCTGCAAGAATGTCCAGCTGAAGTTAAAATGCTCTTCATTTTCTGGGTAATTTATCGATTGCAAAAAGTTCTCTCCATCCTCATGGCCTCTCAGTTCTGTAAAGGTTGTTTTTTTTTTTTTTTTNTTTTTTTTTTTTTTTGTTTTTTTTTATTAATGGGACCTGAGTCATGCTTGAGTTTTGAAGTAATGTTTTGTCAGATTAAAGTCGAAATTGATCTCCTGACTGATGCATTCTGTTACAGGCCAGAAGTTTGAGGCCACACCCATTTATTCAGATTTTTAAAAAAATCATCAATACACTTTTTTTTTTTTTACAATTTATTGCACAGGAAATGACAAAAAAATATATAAAATAAATGTAACTAATTAGTTTTCAAGAAGAATTAGTCAACAGTAGCACATTATGTAGCCACTCTGGCTACAGAAATGATTTGTAATGAAGGTATCAGTCTGTATTAGTGCAGCACTCCTGTTGTGTTCCAACTCCCTTCTGATGTGTTTTAACATTCTATTCCTGCTGTCTGCCTTTTCCCACATCGTTTTGGATTAACGTGCTACACAGTCTGCTCAGGCTATTGCTATCTGCAGCCGCCCCTGCAGATAGCATTAGCATGAGCATCAACTTGGTCCAACTTAAAGGAATTATGAAGAAAGAGAATTACCGTTCCATCCTTCAAAGACACACGATTCCATCCAGTTTNGGAATTATGAAGAAAGAGAATTACCGTTCCATCCTTCAAAGACACACGATTCCATCCAGTTTATCAGTTATTGGTCAAAACTTCATTCTTCAACAGAACAACGATCCAAAACATTCATCAAAATTCTGCCAAAATTACATCTATTCAAAAGAGAAGCAAAAGGTTTTAGAATTCTGATTGGCCAGAGGGGGTTACTTTGATGAAACCAACCAACATCTGAGCCTGAAATGACTTCAAAGTGCTTTGATGTGACTAATTCTTCTTCAAAACTAATTACTTACATTTATTTTATGTATTTTTGTCATTTCCTGTGCATTAAATTGTAAAACAAACAGTGTATTGATGATTTTTTTTTTTTAAATCTGGGGGTGGCCTGTAAATTCTGGCCTGTAGTGTATGTTGCTAAGAAGCTTTTATGCCTTTTTCTGCCTTTAATATTGGCTGTGTCTTTGATGTGGGTGGATCTTGTGTCTTTTAGAGAAATTGCCTGTTTTGGACAATGAGATGTTCCACTCCATAAAGCCTGGCCTGTCAGCATATGCCAACTCCCCCGAAATGGTGAGTTCATTGTCAAATCTAATCAATTATATTGAGCCAAAGGAAAAGGTCCACTGTATCTGTATTATATGCAGAAATGCTGCCAAAAGCCTCCCTGTAGGGAATGACATCGCCAACGAAAGCAAGCAGAAAGTGAGAAAAGAAAAAAGACAAACAAGTGAAGATTCAAGCAGCTTCATGTTACTTTCTTACTCTAACCAGTCAGGCTTTTGTTTTTGAGTCTAGACTGTTGTGTGCAGTGGTCATGTGATCATCATGTGTGTGTGTCTGTCAGGCTGGACACGCAGTGAAGATGCTGTTAAAGGTAGCTAAGAAGACAGTGCCTTGTCTGGAGTGGAAGAGGACCCCAGTGCTCCTCAGAGCCACGGCTGGACTTCGTCTGCTAGCTGCAGATAAAGCCCAGACTCTGCTGGACCAGGTAAAGAACTCCACTTAAACACTCAGTCACAAGATACGATGACAGACTCATCGGAGTTACGAGATACTGAGATAAAGAGATTATGTTATGAGATACTGTAAAGTAGAATACAGGAGTACTTTTTAGGTTGTAGTTGATGCCTTAAAGGACCATACCATCCATTTTGCATGTTTGAGCTTATTATATTCAATTTTCATGTATGTAATATTGCTGACAACCATTTCCCAAGGACCCTATTTCAGCTTTCCTGATATTTTGCAAAATCTCTTAATCTTTCAAAATCAAATATTCAATCATTTGGAAAAAAAAAAAAGTTTCTCCTGCTAATAGTTATGCAGCCTTATGAAGTCACAGTCCTTTAAATTTTTCCATAAATGCAGGTCTTCTTTTGGGACTATACATTACCTGGTGGAAACATACATTCACTCCATGCTTTTTATTGTACTTAAATGCTAAAATTACATAACTTCTAAAAAAATGGCGATGATCCCAAGAACGTTTCAAGTATCAACAAGATGATTTTAATAGTGTACTAGAATGAACTGAAACCAGTGGCAGTCTGGAAGGCAGGAAAAACATTTTTAATTCACCATTCCAGTAGTATGCTTTGGGAAATGATNGCAGTCTGGAAGGCAGGAAAAACATTTTTAATTCACCATTCCAGTAGTATGCTTTGGGAAATGATTCTCAGAAACGTAACGTGTTTGAAAATTGAATATATTAGGCTCAAACATGCAAAATGGGTGGTATGGTCCTTTAAAGAGGAGAAAGTGAGAGAAGACTTTGACTGGTATGTCAGGTGTTGTGGAAAAAGCTTTTTATCAGGGTGGCTCAGTGTAGAGGGGATAAGGGAGTAATGGATGTTCTCGGGGCACCTTGGAAGATAAATGATACTTTATTAATCCCCAGGGGCAATTAATTAATCCCTTCAAGTGGAGGGCACCTCTGGATAAGCCGCCATTACAGCAGATAGCATTAAGGCCATTTCTCCCTCATTTTCTCCTCCCTCCCTTCTTCTTCCTCAGGTTCAACATGTATTTGACAAATCCCCTTTTTTGGTCCCAGACGACAGCGTCAGCATAATGAACGGCACACAGGAAGGTAACGTCTGCTCAACCTTGGCCCTGACTCGCAGTTATTTAAGTCATTAAGCCAATTATGGTCAGTGCTCGCGTTGTTTCTGCAGCACTTGTGGCTGAGGTGGCTTCAGTCTGACCAGGTTTAGTTTTCGCTGTGTAATTTCTGCCTGAAACAAAATTCCACCTGAGTGTTGCTGTCTTTTATGATGACACTTAAGAATATGGAATTGCTTCTCACCACAAAGTTGTTGTGACCCTAAAAGGCTGTAATTAGGTGATGGACAGATCTTACAGTCTTAAGACACATTTTGCTGGTGTAATTGATTTGTCAGCATTTCAACCTTGTTTTTTTTTTTTTTAAATTACAGCTGTTACTTAAGTGTTTGAACTTGTGTTTGTACATGGTGCAACCATTGTAATTTCTATGAAACCTAAAAATGAATGTGTAAAAGTTGCATCTGAAATGAGTGTTTTCTCTTTCTTGGTTTGCTTGTTTGCCGTGATGTAGGAATCCTGGCCTGGGTTTCTCTGAACTTTCTGACAGGTGCGTGTTGTAAACCTGTAATTCAGTGATCGTTTTTCTTGATTATTTAGCTGCTTATCTCTTCTGAGCTCAACTGCATCTTAACATAACTCAGTGTCAACTCAAAGTGTCTAATCATAGATCTTTCTTCATAATTAGAATCTGAATTCTTTCATGAGCAGGGATTTTCTCTGATCTTTATCGGCCTCAGTTTGTCCTTTTCGGTACACATCCTGTGCCATGTAGGTCTTTTGAAGATAGCGTTTCAGCTAGAACTGATTAGATCTGCTGTATTCAAATACAAGTAAATAAATGGAAGCTGCGTGAAATGTTTCAGGTCACTTCTCTGCACAAACCAAGAAGACTGTGGGAATCTTGGATTTGGGAGGAGGATCTACTCAGATCACTTTCTTGCCAAAACTGAAGGTTAGTATTTGCATGTTTTGACATTTATCTGCAAATTAAATTGATTTTTTTTAACATTTAATCTGTTGTGTCCTTCATATTTCCACTGTAGAAAACCATTGAAAGTGTTCCTGCTGAAGATTACGTGGCCAAAATTGACATCTTCAATTCAACATATGAATTGTACTCGCACAGGTGAGACATTTATTAATGAATGCAAGTTTTGTTTTCATAGTCTGCTGTGTCGTATAACATATTATCTTCACATTACTGATGTAATGGCTAGTTGCAAAATGCTGACATTATCATAACAACCACTTCATTGGGATATTTGTCATTGCAAGTCAAAATTATACACTTCTGTATATGTTATGCGGTTTGCTTGGCTGAAGAGCAGTAATCATAAATGTAAAATACTAATTAATGTAATTTTTTTGTGGTACATTTCCTGTCTCGTCTTTGGCTCATACTTTTTTGTGATCACTACTTGTAGATGGAGCTGATTTTCATAGTACCTATACTGTGTGTATGTATGTATGTGTGTGTATATATATATATATATTAGTAGTATATAATACTAGTAGTAATAGTAGTTAGTAGTTGCAAAATATGACAAAATTTATTTATAAAATTTATTTCAGCCATGATCTGTATTCAAGGATACGACGACATATTAGGGCCATATAAGACGAAAAAAAAATGAGGGGTCCTTATTTCAAATTTTTAAATTTGAAAATATGTGATTTTTAAAACTTGAAGATTTGCCAGTTTTAAAAGTCTGTATGCTGATGATAATTTGATGCTTTTGTGCTAAAAGCACGAGTATTTCTTTATTGCTAAATCCAATGGAAAAGTATAATTAAATAAGGTCATGTACTCGCGAAAAAAAACTCACCAATTTGTCAGTTTAAAACCTCACAAATCTGCCAGTTTTTAAATTGGCAGATTTGTGAGTTTAAAAAGTTAAAAAAAATATTGACAATTATTTTTAATGATGAATAATCATTTTTTTTTAATTTTTTAAAATAATTATTTATTTTTTTATTTAATAATGAAAAAGGGAAAATAATGAGAACGGCAGTCGAACCGCCTCACGTTCTGATTATGCCTGCAGTACATGACCTTATTAAATTATACCTTTCCATCAGATTTAGCAATAAAGAAATGTTTGTGCTTTTAGCGCAAAATCATCGAATTATAAGTATGCCAGTTTTAAAACTGGCATACTTATAGACTTTTAAAACTGGCATATTTGCGAGTTTGAAAACTCGAAATAATGCCCCCCTCCTTTTTTTTTTCATCTTATATGGCTCTAATAGGCTGTCACACAAGGAAGTTTCAATACAAACCAAATAATGATTAGATGGAGGATTTTTTTTTTTTAATCTTGAAAACATCATCAGATTTTAATGATGAAAGTGTAAATTTAATAGATAATAGTCGGAGAGAACTTGTTTGTTGTAGTTTCAGAGTTCTGGTTGGTTTTTTAACCACATAACACTGACTTCTTCCAGTTACCTGGGGAACGGACTGATGACGGGGCGTCTGGCCATCCTGGGCGCTCTGGGTGCAGAAGGTACATGAAGGAACTCAGCTCTGCTGCAGTTAGCTGCGGCCTGATCTTGTTCATTTTGTGTGTATCTCTGAAGAACACTGAGACACGACAGTGAGTCAATTCACCAAGTGTCCTCTCAAGTGTTTTCTGTCTCCCTCTTTCTTTGAGAACAGAGAAACGGGGTAATGAGTCAAAGATGTTTGTGTAGGATAGACTTCTCGTCTTCATTTCCAATTAGCAATTCCAATGGGACATGGAGAATGGATGGATGTGAAGTGCGATGAATCACCCGAGGGCTTTTGAGAAAATTGTTAGACCATCTTAGTTCTTGAGTCACCGTCTCAGACCACGGTGACCATCTCCAGCCAATCAGATTCAACAACTCATGCAGTTGTGTGTGTGTGTGTGTGCATGCACTTGCAGGGTTTCAGTGGCAGGTCTTTAGAAGCTCCTGCCTGCCGAAGAAGTTCAGGGAATCATGGAGCTTTGGAGGAATCACTTATCAGCTGAGCGGCGTCCTAGACGGTGAGATTCTGTGTGCTAAAAGTTCAGTCCGTTGAGCAGAATAAATCCAAAGATAAGTACAGAAAAAAACATCTTGAAAAGGACCATTTTGCCCATTTGAGCCACATAAATAAAACCTGCACACACATTACATTACAGATCATTTTCCAAAATACTACTGGAGCAGTTCATTTTACAATTTTTTTCCCAGACTGCTCTTGGTTTCAGTTCATTCCAGGACATGATAAAAACAACTTATAGAGACTTGAAACATGCTTGAGATAATTGAACAATTTTTTTGTAGATGTAACATCATTTTAGCGTTTCAACACAGAGGTTAACAGGAAAAAAAATGTCTTTACCAGAGAGTATAATCACAGGAGAAGACTTGTTCTGAGAAATTAAAACACTTTCACTCGATTGCCTTTTACAATTAGGCGTAAGTGTTTGCAGGCAAAACACTGAATTTTAATGTGGGTGAATCAGCTGAACATTTGATTTTGAAAGATTAGGGGATTTGGTAAAATAACATGAAAATAAAAATGGTTTTATGTTGTGGAAAATGGTTTGCCGTAACGTCTATACTACACTTATTATAGCCTTACTATACAGTTATTATAGTCTTACTACACACTTACTATAGTCTTACTATACACTTACTATAGCCTTACTATACACTTACNTTATAGTCTTACTACACACTTACTATAGTCTTACTATACACTTACTATAGCCTTACTATACACTTACCATAGCCTTACTATACACTTATTATAGTCTTCCAAGACACTTACTATAGTCTTACTATACACTTACTATAGTCTTACTATACACTTACTATAGTCTTACTATACACTTGCTATACACTTACTATAGACTTACTATACACTTACTTTAGTATTATTTTACACATTATAGTCTCACTATACACTTACTATAGTCTTACTATGCACTTACTATAGTCTTACTATACACTTACTATAGTCTTACTATACACTTGCTATACACTTACTATAGACTTACTATACACTTACTTTAGTATTATTTTACACATTATAGTCTCACTATACACTTACTATAGTCTTACTATGCACTTACTATAGTCTTACTATACACTTACTATAGTCTTACTATACGCTTGCTATACACTTACTATAGACTTACTATACACTTATTATTGTCTTACTATACACCTACTATAGACTTGCTATACACTTACTATAGCCTTTCTATACACTTACTTTAGTCTTACTATACACATTTATAGTCTCACTATACACTTACTATAGTCTTACTATGCACTTACTATAGCCTTACTATACACTTACTATAGTCTTACTATAGACTTACTATACACTTACTTTAGCCTTACTATACACTTACTATAGTCTTACTATACACTTGCTATAGTCTTACTGTAGACTTTCTATACACTTACTATAGCCTTACTATACACTTACTATAGTCTTACTATATACTTACAATAGTCTTACTATACATTTGGTATACACTTACTATAGCCTTGCTATACACTTACTATTGTCTTACTATACACATTATAGTCTCACTATACACTTACTATAGTCTTACTATACACTTACTATAGTCTTACTATACACTTGCTATACACTTACTATAGCCTTACTATAGCCTTTCTGTACACTTACTATAGCCTTGGTATACACTTACTATAGTCTTCCTATAGTCTTACTATACACTTACTATAACCTTACTATACTCTTACTATGCACTCACTATAGTCTTACTATACACTTACAATAGTCTTACTATACACTTGGTATACACTTACTATAGCCTTAATATACACTTACATAGTCCTACTATACACTTGCTATACACTTACTATAGTCTTACTATAGACTTTCTATACACTTACTATAGTCTTACTATACACTTACTATAGTCTTACTATACACTTGCTATACACTTACTATAGTCTTACTATACACTTACTATAGTCTTACTATACACTTGCTATACACTTACTATAGTCTTACTATACACTTACTATAGTCTTACTATACACTTAATATAGTATTACTATACACTTACTATAGTCTTAGTATACACTTACTATATTCTTGCTATACACTTACTTTAAACTTACTATACACTTACTATTGTCTTACTATACACATTATAGTCTCACTATACACTTACTATAGTCTTACTATACACTTGGTATACACTTACTATAGCCTAACTATACACTTACTATAGTCTTACTATACACTTACTATAGCCTTGCTATACAGTTACTATTGTCTTACTATACACATTATAGTCTCACTATCCACTTACTATAGTCTTACTATACGCTTACTATACATGTACTATAGCCTTGCTATACACCTGCTATAGCCTAACTATACACTTACTATAGCCTTTCTGTACACTTACTATAGCCTTGGTATACACTTACTATAGCCTTGCTATACACTTACTATAGTCTTACTATACACTTACTATAGTCTTGCTATACACTTACTTTAGACTTGCTATACACTTGCTATAGTCTTGCTGTACACTTACTATACACTTACTATTGTCTTACTATACACTTACTATAGTCTTACTATACACTTACTATAGCTTTACTATACACTTACTATAGCCTTACTATACACTTACAATAGTCTTACTATACATTTGCTATACACTTACTATAGCCTTGCTATACACTTACTACAGTCTTACTATACACTTACTATAATCTTAGTATACACTTACTATAGCCTTACTATACACTTACTATAGTCTTACTATACACTTGCTATACACTCACTATAGTTTTACTATAGACTTTCTATACACTTACTATAGCCTTACTATACACTTACTATAGTCTTACTATACACTTGCTATACACTCACTATAGTTTTACTATAGACTTTCTATACACTTACTATAGCCTTACTATACACTTATTATAGCCTTCCAAGACACTTACTATAGTCTTACTATACACTTACTATAGTCTTACTATACACTTGCTATACACTTACTATAGCCTTGCTATACACTTACTATAGTCTTACTATACACTTACTGTAGCCTTACTGTACGCTTACTATAGTCTTACTATACACTTACTATAGTCTTACTATACACATTATAGTCTCACTATACACTTACTATAGACTTACTATAGTCTTACTATACACTTACTATAGTCTTACTATACATTTACAATATTCTTACTATACACTTATAATAGTCTTACTATACACTTGCTATAGACTTACTNTATACATTTACAATATTCTTACTATACACTTATAATAGTCTTACTATACACTTGCTATAGACTTACTATAGCCTTACAATACATTTACTATAGTATTACTATACACTTACAATAGTCTTAGTATACACTTGCTAGTCTTACTATATACTTACTATAGTCTTAGTATACACTTACTATAGCCTTACTATACNTACACTTGCTAGTCTTACTATATACTTACTATAGTCTTAGTATACACTTACTATAGCCTTACTATACACTTACTATAGTCTTACTTTACACTTACTATAGCCTTGCTCTACACTTACTATACACTTACTATTGTCTTACTATACACATTATAGTCTCACTATACACTTACTATAGTCTTACTATACACTTACTATAGCCTCGCTGTACACTTACTATAGCCTTGCTATACACTTACTGTAGTCTTACTATAGCCTTACTATACACTTACTATAGTCTTACTATACACTTAATATAGCCTTAATATACACTTACTATAGCCTTACTATACACTTACTATGTTCTTGCTATACACTTACTTTAAACTTACTATACACTTACTATTGTCTTACTATACACATTATAGTCTCACTATACACTTACTATAGTCTTACTATACGCTTACTATACATGTACTATAGCCTTGCTATACACCTGCTATAGCCTAACTATACACTTACTATAGTCTTACTATATACTTACTATAGCCTTACTATACACTTACTTTAGACTTGCTATACACTTACTATAGTCTTGCTATACACTTAATATAGTCTTACTATACACTTACTTTAGTCTTACTATACACTTACTATAGTCTTACTATACACTTACTATAGTCTTACTGTACACTTACTATAG